>SJYC01076250.1:0-18633 GCA_006408675.1 Madoqua kirkii | reverse complement strand
ACCCTCCGATATCCAAGTGGGCGCCGGTGGCCTACGAGGTGGTGTAAGCTTCTTGTCTCGGAGCTTTATTGGTATCCTATGTAAACCAAGTTATCCAGCATCTTTTTCTCCACTAATTTTTCTACTAGGCTATTTCTTTCTAATCTCCCTCCATATCTTTAATTAAGCAATTAATTCCTAGGATGCTAACTCCATTCCTGCTTTGAATTACCCTGGATCCATCAGGGCTGGACCCCATCATTAAATCACTTAGCATCAGTGAAAAGGTCTAGAACGAGGCCTACCTCAGAAACTTTAGCAATCATCCATTATAAATTAGAGCTGCCTCAGTCCTATCTTCTCTTTAAACGTGTTATTGTTCTAATTTCAATCTATTTCCATATCATTTTATTTTAACCCATAAATTACCACTAAGCCATACACTTTTTTCCAGTTCAATGTGATACATTTTATTATTCTTCCAAGTATCCATCCTCTTCCCTGAATAGTTTTATATTCCTTAATCTTCCAGGCCTCCCTATTCAGTTCAGTCGCTCAGTCGTGTACAACTATTCCCAACCCCATGAATCGCAGCACGCAAGGCCTCCCTGTTCATTACTATCTAGTGGAGTTCACGCAGACTCATGTCCATCATGTCCGTGATGCCATCCAGCAATCTCATCCTCAGTCTTCCCTTTCTTCTCCTGTCCCCAACCTCTCCCAGCATCACAGTCTTTTCCAATGAGTCAACTCTTCACACGAGGTGGCCAAAGTACTGGAGTTTCAGCTTTAGCATCATTCCTTCCAACTACTATACTGAAGAACCTATGTATTTTAGAAAAACAGCAAATTTATAAGTTGCTCTTCTCCTATCTATGCAACAGATATTTTCCAGTGTCCTAGGTTAGGACAGCCTACAGCAAGACCCCACTAGAAGCCCAGGGGGACCAGAGCTGTCACAGATTTATTTTAGGGAATTGTGTGACCTAGGTTGGATGTGACTGTATTTTAAAATCATTCCGGATGGAAGAAGATTCAAATCAAAGATAGATATTGGTACTGATGGAATTACTCAATGACTATTTTTCAGATGCTTGTTTATAGGGAAGGTGCTGTCTATGGGTGGATAAGGTCAGTCTATTAGTTTACCTCAGTAAATAAGAGATCTGGTGAGAAAGCAATATTATCTCAGACCCTTTCCTGAGATAAGCTTATAGTTTACCCTTCAGGAGAGAGAGAGTCACTCTATGTTAAAGCTAGTTGGTCTGTTTCATATGGCTAGGTGTATATCTTATCCTCAGTAACTAAAGAGCTTCTTGGTGAAGGTCAAAGGGGAGAGTGAAAAGCTGGCTTAAAACTCAACATTCCAAAAACTAAGATCATGGCATCTGGTCCCATCACTTCATCGCAAATAAATGGGGAAACAATGGAAACAGTGACAGACTTTATTTTCTTGGGCTCCAAAATCACTACAGATGGTGAGTGAAGCCATGAAATAAAAAGATGCTTGCTCCTTGGAAGAAAAGCTATGACAATCCTAGACAATGTATTAAAAAGCAGAGACATTACTTTGCCGACAAAGGTCCGTATAGTCAAAGCTATGGTTTTTCCAGTAGTCAAGTATGGATGTGAGTTGGACCATAGAGAAGGTTGAGCACTGAAGAATAGCTGCTGCCTTTGAGCTGTGGTATTAGAGAAGACTCTTGAGAGTCCCTTGGAGACCAAGGAGATCAAATCATCAATCCTAAAGGAAAATCAATTCTAAATATTCATTGGAAGGACTGATGTTGAAGCTGAAGCTCCAATACTTGGGCCACCTAATATGAAAAGCCAACTCATTGGAAAAGATCCTGATACTGGGTAAAATTAAGGCAGGAGAAGGGGATGGCAGAGGAAAAAATGGTTTTGGTGGCTTTATTGACTCAATGGACGTGAGTTTGAGCAAACTCCAGGAGATGGTGAAGGAAAGGGAAGCCTGATAGGATGCATTCCATGGGGTCTCAAAGAGTTAGACATGGCTGAGCAACTGAACAACAACAAATATAGAATAGGTTCTCAACAAACATGGAGGAATGGATAAATGGACAGATGAATGAATGGGTGTATGAATAAAAGGCATGGTCCTCCCCCCTACACTTCAGCTTTCTACTGGAAAACACAAACAACAAATCCAAAAAGTGCACAGACGATTTTGCTTAAAGAAGCATGTTCTTGGAGTCGATCTGAATGTCTCAAATTCTCATTATTGAAATTCCCTGGTGATCTAGTGGCTAAGACTGCACTCCCAATGCAAGGGGCCCAAGTTCTATCCCTGGTCAGGGAACTAGATGCCACATGCCACAACTAAAACCTCTGTGTAAGGCTCCTCAGTGCCACAAGTAAGACCCAGCACAGCCAAATAAATAAACAATCTAAATATTAAAAAGAAATTCTCATTCTTGTATTGGATTCAAATTTAAATTCTTATATTGCCTCTAAGTTTTCTCATCTCCTAATTGGGGCTGGCTTGTATTTCCTCAATGATATGGTGCATGGAGGACTTGAAAAAAAATATGTGTGTGAAAAAATATTTTTCCAAATAATTATTATTAACTGGGTAGTTTTATTAAAAAGAAATGGAGCGGGAGGATGCACTAAGATTGACCTTTATATCAGGCTGGGACAATGTAAGAGTGTAAGAGATATTTGATGAATGAGTGAATGAATCAATGGATAGTTGAAAGCATCTATATAAAATTAAGTCAAAGCTGAGCTGCTAGTTCACACTGTGCTTTGAGTTATCAAACTATGGCAGTGGCTCAAATCCATCCCTTTCATCCTGGTTGTGAATTTCTCATGTCGATACCAAATTTATGGAAGTTTGTTTTTTCACTGAATATCGCAATACCTTCATGTGAGCTTACATGCTTAGTCATGTCTGACTCTTTGCAACCCTTTTACCTTTAGCCCATCAGGCTCTTCTGTCCATGGGATTCTTTTGGCAAGAAAACTGGAGTGGGTTGCCATTTTCTCCTCCAGGGAATCTTCCTGACCTAGGGATCAAACTCAGCTCCTGTGTCTCCTGCATTGGCAAGTGGATTCTTTACTACTGTCATCTGGGAAGCTATCAACCTCTATTTTGCCTCTTGGCCCACAAAGACTGAAATAGTTACTATTAGTGTATGCAGAAATTTACTATTTAGTTTGCTGGTCCTGTCAATATTAGAAGCTCCAAGAATGGTGGGCCAAATGTCATATATAGACTATTACCTACTCAGCACCTCTCTGTCTGCCTGGGACAGTGATAGACACTCACTCACTGACTATTTGGTGGATGAATCAATCAATAAAGGTGATAACATATTCTTCACCTTACTCCTAAACTTCACCTGCACCAATATTCAATAGAGATAACATTTGTCATTGAGTTCTTTAAAAAAAAAATAAATTTATTTATTTTAATTGGACGTTAATTACTTTATGTACGGTCGGACCCCGGGGGCCGTGATGGGCTGCCCCTTCCCTCCCCCGTCAGCAGGGGAAGTCCTTAAGGAAGAGGCCTCCCAGATCCTGGGGACCAGTGACAGCATAGTTTGCCAGCTAAAGCCACCCCACCTCCGCAATGTAGAAGGACCTATCAGCCCACGACACCTCGGCCCGGCAACCTATCCAAACCCCCCATCCATTAACCTGCCCATCCCTCGCAGTGTAAATATATAAACAAACTTCTAACACTGTCTGGGCGCACGGACTTCCTCAACCTGCCCCATTCGGGTCTGAAAACCCCACCGGGAGCGCGTCACCATTAAAGCCTGTCAGACACTCTTTTGGTGTCCTGGTCTTCTTTTACCTAAGACTTTACAGTATTCTTAAAAAGTTACTTGAAATTTTACCAATATATGAAAAATAATTTTTTTAAATAGTCAAATTTTAAAAATACAAATTGTTCAAGAACATTTCAGAAACATAGTATATGTAATAACAGAAAATTATTTTTTTAGTTGCTTCTAGAGGCAGCATGTCCTTCTATCTGCGATCATCCAATGTGTATGTCTTCATGTGAATATTGCATAAAAGGTGATTTTAAAGAGCAGAAAAGCTTAAGCATGGAGTTTACCTGAGAGCCTATGTGTTTTGCTGGTTTCTTCTTTTGTTGGAAAGTTTCAGGTGGGGAATATCACATACCCAGTTATGCTAATGAAACCACTGAAGAGGCCCCTTGGCTTCACTTTGTGAGATAAAGATTTCTTAATACAGTTTTCTGGATATAAGAACCAGGTGACTTAAAGCTAGCACTTTCCAGATCCCCAATATAAACGTAATGGAGCCTATTTAATTTTATGTGCCTTCTGTTGCTATTTATAAAATCTATCAGCCTCCATATTCATATTTCTTTTCCACTTTGATTCAGTGCAGTCATGTCTGACTCTTTGAAACCCCATGAAGCGCAGCACCTCAGGCCTCCCTGTCCATCACCAACTCCTGGAGTTCACCCAAACTCATGTCCATCAAGTCAGTGATGCCATCCAACCATCTCACCCTCTGTCGTCTCCTTCTCCTCCTGCCCTCAATCTTTCCCAGCATCAGGGTCTTTTCAAATGAGTCAGCTCTTTGCATAAGGTGGCCAAAGTACTGGAGTTTCAGCTTCAACATCAGTCCTTTCAATGAACACCCAGGACTGATCTCCTTTAGGATGGACTGGTTGTATCTCCTTGCTATCCAAGAGACTCTCAAGAGTCTTCTCCAACACCACAATTCAAAAGTATCAGTTCTTCAGCAATCACCTTTCTTTGTAGTCTAACTCTCACATCCATACATGACCACTGGAAAAACCATAGCCTTGACTAGACAAACATTTGTTGGCAAAGTAATGTCTCTTCTTTATAATATGCTGTCTAGATTGGTCATAACTTTCTTTCCAAGAGTAAACATCTTTTAATTTCATGGCTGCAATCATCATCTGCAGTGATTTTGGATTTCTCCTTTGATCATGTAGGTAAAAAATTTTCTCCTTTGATTATTTTATTTTTTTGTTTTTTAACATAAATCACTTCAGTTTTTGAAGTCAGTCAGCTAAGTGTATTTGCTAAATATATTTTAAAAACCATGCTTATAATCTTGCTTCTGAGACATATCAGAGTTAAATAATTTTCTCACCTAAATCAAACAAGAAATGTGTACTTATTTACAGGTGTTCACACCACAGCTTCTCAAGTAGCACTAGTGGTAAAGAACCTGCCTATCAATGCAGAGACATAAGAGATGAAAGCTCGATCCCTGAGTTGGGAAGATTCCCTGGAGGAGGGCATGGCAACTTACTCCATTATTCTTGCCTAGAGAATCCCATGGACAGAGGAGCCTGGCACGCTACAGTCCATAGGGTTGCAAAGAGTCAGACCCAACTGAAGCAACCTAGCACTCAGCACCCCATAGCATTCATGGAGTTCTGGGTAGGGCTACGAAAGGAAAGCCGCATACCTGTTTACATACTAAATCAATAAAAGTTATAAATTAGACCACACAATGTGTGTTCATTTGTGTCTGACTCTGTGATCTCATGGAGTCAGTCATTTGTATCTGACTCCAATCTTAAGCTAACAAACTGGAAAACAAAATACATTGACAAATCTGCCTTTATTCCAGAATGGAAGGCAGAGGAGCATTTGACTTTCTTGGACCACCAGAACATGGTGATTTGGGAGGAAGATTAATGCTGAAACTCCATCTCCTCTTCTCCCAACCCAGTTTCATCCAACTCTTCCAGGGACCACAAAGACAATAAATCTCCCAGATCCACCAGGCTGGCCCTCCCCTGGGACCGGAAACATGCCATAGTCTGCCTTCAGTTGGCCCAGAGATATTTAGGTAGAGAAATCTGGGGTCCTGGGCAACTGATGTATGGATTAGAATGTAGGTGCAAACATTAGTGGGTATGTTGTCTTGAATGTTTTCCCTGTAATGCCTTTACTCTATAGGAAAGCAGAGTCAGAGTCCACAGACAGCCAGAGTGGGCCACCTGAATGCAGGGCACCCTGGCATACGCTCCTCTCAAGACTGGTTCTGGGTAGTGCCATGAGAAGAATATTGGCACTGAAGTCAACTGTAGTTTCCAATATCAAGGCTGCTTCTCATTCACATTCTGACTCTAATTAAATTACCTAGACTCTCTGAATATGATTTTCTACCGTTCAACTCTCTATTAATCTTTGCCCTACTTCATTTCACATTCCAAGGCCAAATTTGTCTGTTACTCCAGGTGTTTCTTGACTTCCTACTTTAGCGTTCCAGTCCCCTATAATGAAAAGGACATCTTTTTGGGGTGTTAGTTCTAAAAGGTCTTGTAGGTCTTCATAAAACTCTTCAACTTCAGCTTCTTCAACATTACTGGTTGGGTCATAGACTTGGATAACTGTGATATTGATTGGTTTGCCTTGGAAACGAACAGAGATCATTCTGTTGTTTTTGAGATTGCATCCAAGTACTGCATTTTGGACTCTTCTGTTGACCATGATGGCTACTCCATTTCTTCTGAGGGATTCCTGCCTGCAGTAGTATAAATAATGGTCATCTGAGTTAAATTCACCCATTCCAGTTCATTTTAGTTCGCTGATTCCTAGAATGTTGACGTTTACCCTTGCCGTCTCTTGTTTGATCACTTCCAGTTTGCCTTGATTCATGGACCTGACATTCCAGGTTCCTATGCAATATTGCTCTTTACAGAATCGACAAGGCCAAATTTGCCTGTTACTCCAGGTGTTTCTTGACTTCCTACTTTTGCATTCCAGTCCCCTATAATGAAAAGGACATCTTTTTGAGGGTGTTAGTTCTAAAAGGTCTTATAGGTCTTCATAAAACTGTTCAACTTCAGCTTCTTCAGCATTACTGGTTGGGGCATAGACTTGGATAACTGTGATATTGAATGGTTTGCCTTGGAAATGAACAGAGATCATTCTGTTGTTTTTGAGATTGCATCCAAGTACTGCATTTCAGACTTTTTTGCTGACCATGATGGCTAATCCATTTCTTCTGAGGGATCCCTGCCTATAATAGTAGATATAATGGTCATCTGATTCAAACTCACCCATTCCAGTCCATTTTAGTTCGCTGATTCCTAGAATGTCTATATTTACCTTTGCCATCTCTTGTTTGACCACTTCCAATTTGCCTTGATTCATGGACCTGACATTCCAGGTTCCTATGCAATATTGCTCTTTACAGCATCGGATCTTGCTTCTATCACCAGTTACATGCACAACTGGATATTGTTTTGCTTTGGTTCCATCCCTTCATTCTTTCTGGAGTTATTTCTCCGCTATCCTCTGGTAGCATGTTGAGGACCTAATGACCTGGCGAGTTCCTCTTTTGGTATCCTATCATTCTGCCTTTTCATACTGTTCATGGGGTTCTCAAGGCAAGAATACTTAAGTGGCTTGCAATTACCTTCTCCAGTGGAACACGTTCTGTTAGCCCTCTCCACCATGACCCCCTCGTCTTGGGTTGCCCCGCAGGCATGGTTAGTTTCATTGAGTTAGACAAAGCTGTGGTCCTAGTGTGATTAGATTGACTAGCATGTATTAACATATTCCATGATCGGGCTTGACCACGTGAAACATCTTGCTTTGGCCAATGAGATGTCAGTGGTCACAAGAAGTGCAATATTAGAAAAGATTCTTTTAAGAAGACACAGAGTAGAATGGAGCCAAACTCAGGCTGATCTGAAGATCTGTCATCAAAACTTAAAAGCTTTTTGCCATTATCCACTATGATTTTAGGGTTGCTGGTTGTCACAGGGAGAGCTGACTCACATATCCAAATTGAGCCGCACTGGCCAAGTATCTTTCACCAGCATTCTCTTCTCCTCCTCGACTTTCTGCCTCACATGCAAAGAGCCCTCAAAAAGATCCCCATCTTTAAATATGGTTTTCCCTGCTGCTGCTGCTGCTGCAAAGTTGCTTCAATCGTGTCCGACTCTGTGACACCCCATAGATGGCAGCCCACCAGGCTCCCCCATCTCTGGGATTCTTCAGGCAAGAACACTGGAGTGGGTTGCCATTTTCTTAAGTGAAAGTGAAGTCACTCAGTTGTGTCCAACTCCTAGTGACTCCATGGACTGCAGCCTACCAGGCTTCTCCGTTCACGGGATTTTCCAGGCAAGAGTACTGTAGTGGGGTGCCACTGCCTTCTCTTATGGTTTTTCCTAACTGACACCAATTCACATTCTTAGAGCTTCCGATAAAAATTATAGTATAGGTACTTGGTTGCCATTATAAATTCTAAGTTTCCAAACTTTGACCTCTCAAATAATTTATTAATCTTTTTAGTTATCCATGATGAGCAACTTTTATTATTGTAATTGCTATTCCAGACCTCCTTCCCGCAAGTCTCCTACTCATACACCACACCCTTCTTTTTTAGATTCCTCTGCATCCATCTTCATATACACATTAATCTTGATTTAGGCACTTATTTACATTTGCAGCCATTCTTTCCTTCTTTCTCCCCATCTCTGTAACCTATACCACTTTTCCACTTCAAGAGAAATACTACTACTCATGTTTCACCTCATTACTACCTTATTTGACATCTTCTTGGATTTCGATACAATTTTACCTTCTTTCTAAGTTATAAATGTTCCATCTGTTATTTGTCCATCCTACAAAGCAAAAGAGCTCCCAGTCCCAACTATGAGCCCTTCTTTTATCTAATTTTTCTCCACTATCATGCCTAACCTTTTGAGTATGGACTATAAATGTTCCTCCCTTCTCAATTACATCTCAGCCCTTTAAAACTAACTTTTATCTCCACCCTTACATTTAAGCTACTTTGACAAACATTACTTCAAATTTCTTAAAATTTTATGTTCAATTCACTGTCACTGCAGTTTTCTATTCTGCATTTTTTGACATTTTGCAAACTGGTTTTCTTAGGTTTCATTTATTCCAATGGAGCTTTCTACCTCTGGTTTCTGTGATACCACCTTTTCCCTTCTCTGCTTTATCTGTGATGAGTGAATACATTTTTAAATGTTTTTGTCATTATTTGTATTGTCAATAAATGTATCTCATGATTATTATTTTCCAAACTGTGTATAATGCATTAATTAGGGTAAATTAAATAAAATTAAATGGCCTAAAACCATTAGAAGTTTTCCTTAAGAATTAAGTGCTTGAGTTAGTCTTGAAGGATAACAAAGCACAGATTAGGTGCACAAAGAAAGAAGAGAACGTCATGAAGAGAGAAAAACAGATAAAAAATATATTCAGTAATGTTGAATTTATTTTTTAGAACTGACTCACCATAGATGAAACATGCAGGATTAAACATAAATAAAAGAATTTGATAGTCGTAAGGCTGTAGAGCCTCTGTTACAATATTGTGGAAAGACCTCCCTCTGTAGAAGTAAAACAAGAAGGAAAATCATCAAATCACAAAAATAATATTTGTACATTATGTATTATGCAGTATTATATATGTATGTGTATATATGTGTGTGTGTGTGTGTTTGTGTGTGTGTATAGTTCAGTCATGTCCAACTCTTTGCGACCCCATGGACTATGCTGTCCACAGAGTTCTCTAGGCCAGAATACTAAATTGGATAGCCTTTCCCTTCTCCAGGGGATCTTCCCAACCCAGGAATCTAACCCTGGTCTCTAGCACTGCAGCAGATTCTTTACCAGCTAAGCCACAAGAGAAGCCCAAGAAAATTGGAGTGGGTAACCTATCCTTTCTCCAGCAGATCTTCCTGACCCAGGAATTGAACTGTGGTCTCCCACATTGCAGGTGGATTCTTTACCACATATATCATCAGCTTCTTGAGAGAATATATATATATATATATATACATATATATATATATATATATGAAATTCCTAATCTGGTCTTCCCAGGTGGCACTAGTGGTAAAGAACCTGCCTGCCAATGCAAGAGGCATAAGAGACTCGGGTTAGATCCCTGGGTCAGGAAGATCCCCTGGAAGCGGAAATGGCAACCCACTACAGAACCTGGCTGACTACAGTCCATGGGGTTGCAAAGAGTTGGACACAATTGAAGTGACTTAACATGCAACAGTTCCTATATCACTAAAGTATATAGTAAAAAAGTTTCAAAGGCAAAATCTATCATAATGAAAACTTTCACAAAAATGCCTCACTAAAAATGTTCTAAGAACCTTCTAATATGCCATTTTCCTAAGTGAGGCAAAAACTGAAACAACATAATTTGAACCCTGCTGCTGCTGCTAAGTCGCTTGAGTTGTGTCCGACTCTGTGCAACCCCATAGACGGCAGCCCACCAGGCACCTCCGTCCCTAGGATTCTCCAGGCAAGAACACTGGAGTGGGTTGCCATTTCCTTCTCCAATGCATGAAAGTGAAAGTGAAGTCGCTCAGTCGTATACGATTCCTAGCGACCCAATGGACTTCAGCCTACCAGGCTCCTCTGTCCATGGGATTTTCCAGGCAAGAGTACTGAAGTGGGGTGCCATTGCCTTCTCCAATGAAACTGATATTGGGCATACACTACTTTTCTTAGGCTAAATAACACTGAAAATAATCACAAATAACTTAGCTATCTGCCCCATGAAAAATATACTCCAGGAAAACTATGAAGCAACTAAAAAACCTTACTTATAAAATTCAAGTCTTGCTGAAAGACACTTGCTCTCCAATTCAAAGCTGCAAGCTCGCAAACTCTATGAATACCAACCAGTTTCCTAACTTAGTAGTCACCATGTAATCATCTATCCTTGGCTTTAGGAATCCTAAAGTATCCTTTCCTGAATTCCCTCTTCTGAGACACCACTTAAACTATGTAAAAAACGTATTCTATCTTACTCTGGTAAGTGTAACAAACTTAGATTTGCTTCAATATATTTTTCTGGAGGTCTTTTGGGGAGCTCATCATACAGTTAATTTACTGATACTGTTAAATACACTGCAAGAAGAGATAAGAAAGCCTTCCTCAGTTATCAATGCAAAGAAATAGAAGAAAACAACAGAATGGGAAAGACTAGAGATCTCTTCAAGAAAATTAGAGATAACAAGGGAATATTTCATGCAAAGATAGGCTAGATAAGGGACAGAAATAGTATGGACCTAACAGAAGCAGAAGATATTAAGAAGCGGTGGCAAGAAAACATGGAAGAATTGTATAAAAAAGACCTTCAAGACAAAGATAATCATGAAGGTGTGATCACTCAACGAGAACCAGATATGCTGGAATGTGAAGTCAACTGGACCTTAGGAAGCATCACTATGTAAAAAGCTAGTGGAGGTAATGGAATCCCAGTTGAGCTATTTCAAATCCTGAAAGATGATGCTATGAAAGTGCTGCACTCAATATGCCAGCATATTTGGAAAAGTCAGCAGTGGCCACAGGACTGGAAAAGGTCAGTTTTCATTCCAATCCCAAAGAAAGGCAATGCCAAAGAATGCTCAAACTACCACACAATTGCACTCATCTCACATGCTAGTAAAGTAATTTTCCAAGCAGGCTTCAGCAATATATGAACCGTGAACTTCCTGATGTTCAAGCTGGTTTTAGAAAAGGCAGAGGAACCAGAGATCAAATTGCCAACATTCGCTGGATCATGGAAAAAGCAAGAAAGTTCCAGAAAAACATCTATTTCTTCTTTATTGACTATGGCAAAACCTTTGACTGTGTGGATCACAATAAACTGTAGAAAATTCTGAAAGAGATGGGAATACCAGACTACCTGACCTGCCTCTGGAGAAACCTATATGCAGGTCAGGAAGCAACAGTTAGAACTGGACATGGAACAACAGACTGGTTCCAAATAGGAAAAGGAGTACATCAAGGCTGTATATTGTTACCCTGCTCGTTTAACTTATATGCAGAGTACATCATGAGAAATACTGGGCTGGAAAAAGCACAAGCTGCCATCAAGATTGCCGAGAGAAATATCAATAACCTCAGATATGCAGATGACACCACCCTTATGGCAGAAAGTGAAGAGGAATTAAAAAGCCTCTTGATGAAAGTGAAAGTGGAGAGTCAAAAAGTTGGCTTAAAGCTCAACCTTCAGAAAACGAAGATCATGGCATTTGGTTCCATCACTTCATGGGAAATAGATGGGGAAACAGTGTAAACAGTTTCAGACTTTATTTTGGGGGGCTCAAAAATCACTGCAGATGGTGACTACAGCCATGAAATTAGAAGACGCTTACTCCTTGGAAGTAAAGTTATGACCAACCTAGATAGCATATTGAAAAACAGAGATATTACTTTGCTGACTAAGGTCCATCTAGTCAAGGCTATGGTTTTTCCAGTGATCATGTACAGATGTGAGAGTTGGACTGTGAAAAGAGCTGAGCACCAAAGAAGCAATTCTTTTGAACTGTGGTGTTGCAGAAGACTCTCAAGAGTCCCTTGGACTGCAAGGAGATCCAACCAGTCCATTCTGAAGGAGATCAGTCCTGGTTGTTCCTTGGAAGGAATGATGCTAAAGCTGAAACGCCAGTACTTTGGCCACCTCATGAGAAGAGTTGACATTGGAAAAGACTCTGATGCTGGGAGGGATTGGGGGCAGGTGGAGAAGGGGACAACAGAGGATGAGATGGCTGGACGGCATCACTGACTTGATGGACATGAGTCTGAGTGAACACAGGGAGTTGGTGATGGACAGTGAGACCTAGAGTGCTGCAATTCATGGGGTTGCAAAGAGTCAGATATTGAGAAACTGACCTGAACTGAACTGGTGCTGGGAAATATTCACAAGCTATATTAAAATGTCAGCAAACTCGCTGGCTCTGGAATCGTCCATTTTTAGGACACTGGAAGCTTTATCACCAAAAGAATACAGCTTTGAGACAGATCTAACTTTTCTGTTAGTGAACACTGTGAGAGATATTGTTGTGGTTTTTTTTTTTTAATATATACACTGCTATAATCTTGCAGCTGCTGCTGCTAAGTTGCTTCAGTTGTGTCTGACTCTGTGCAACCCCATAGACAGCTTTGACTGGCACATATCAGGACCTAAATATTTTAAAAATGTACCACTGAAGTCACAAGCATTGTAATATGCGAATTTAGCAAAATTCCTTTGGTGGTATTCCCATACACTCGAGGTTAGCAGAAAACTTATTTCAGGATAATATTAATTACATGCTATTTGGTATGGAGCAACCAGTGACAACTTGCTGAGTGGTTACCAGGTTCTTATATTCTTGAGAGAAGATGTGATCTTAACCAACAGGATGGTATATGGGTAACAGATTTTACTGTCTCACATTTCATCCATATAAATACTTACAGTATTGAAAAATGGAACAAGAATTTGTCCTGCGGGTTAACTGTCCTTGCTTAAAAATTTCTTTGATGGAGAAAAGGGCTATCCTCATGGTCTACTTGGAAAGAGGAAAATGAGGGAGTACTAAATTACTTTTCATGAGAAATACATAGAATCTTTTTGTTTCTTTAATACTTTCTCCATAATGAAAAGGAAAAGAAAAAACAATGTACTTATGTCTGTGTCATGAGGACAGACATTATTTGAGCAGCATGACAAATGAATAATTACTAGCAAAAAAAAAAAAAACTTGGGGGGGGAACCCTATTTTTAGAACAAAAGATATTATTTAGTAAGAAACAGACAATGTGGGGGACGTCATTACCATTCCCTAAATTGTTCATTAAATTATGCAGCACACACAAATACCTCATGAGATTGTGTCTGTGTAATTCTATGAGTGGACAGTTCATGTCCCAGTGTGTGTGTAATGGGAAGCAAGGATATGATACTGAGCTCATCCATGAAATTAATTTGTTGAGGAAAAAGCTTTAAACAGAGATGATGTATGGTGATGAATAAGCCACAAAAGTATCCTTTTTGAGGCACAGGTGATGGGTGTAAATTGTCATTGATTTGTTTTGTACAGCATAAAATATGGATGAGCCAATATCATAGATAATTTAAAGCAGAGAGACAACAGCTAAGAGCTAAACTCATTTAAATAAGAACAAAATTCTAAAACAAAGAACACCACAAAAGTAACTCCACATATGGAACATATTAAAAATAAGTGTTTCCATACATTTATCTGTAGGTGTCATTAATATTTTTACACATCCTATAAAATCTCAGTCAAAACTGAAGAAGAGTGCATAGATTGTATTATTAGTTATCATTTAAATGGCTTCATGTGATTCATGGGTCAGACAGAGTCGGACACAACTGAGCAACTGAATTGAACTGAAGTGAACCGAACCATTCAACTTTCCTGTGATGTGAGAAAATGAATGCAAAGCATTAGCACAATAGGGCATGTCCAGTAGACATTTAAAATATATGAGTCCCTTTTACTATTGTGCAGCTGAAAATATTTAGTAAATACTTGTAAAAGGCCCAGTCTTGCTCCTGGTGCAAAAAAGTATACAAAATATTATAAAGAGGTAGTTGGTAGCTTTAAAAAAATGCAGAATATTTGCTGTGTGCTGAGCTAAGCATTTCATTTAAATGATGGCAAATCAACGCTATGAATTAGATGCATTTGTATTCATTTTACAGAGGAGAAGACTGTGTGTTTTTAGAAAGTAATAGAGCTGAGACTAAAATCTAGGTTTAACTCCATATTCTATGATTATAACCATTCATAACCTGAAGGAGTTTGGCAGAGTAGAACTAACATAAAGCAAATCAGCAAGAGAGCATTTAACAATTAAGAACAAAATTTACTACAGCAAAACTCAACTATCAATTATTAGCATGTGATGATAGTAGAGCCTTCTCAGAAGGCACTATTTTCAATTTGAAATATAGATTTTCTATAAGGTATTCTTCTTCCAGTATAATTAGTCCATGGCTATTGTGAACACTGAAAAATTAAAAGACGTTTGCTCCTTGGAGGAAAAGCTGTAAGAAACCTAGACAGCGTATTAAAAAGCAGAGACATCATTTTGCCAGAAAACGTCCATATATATAGTCAAAGCTATGGTTTTTCCAGTAGTGATGCATAGATTTTAGAGTTAGACCATAAAGATGGCTGAGCACCAAAGAATCGATGCTTTCAAACTCTATGCTGGAGAAGACTCTTGAGAGTCCCTTGGACTGTAAGGAGATCCAACCAGCCAATCCTAAAGGCAATTAATTCTGAGTATTTATTGAAAAGACTGAAGCTGAGGCTGAAGCTCCAATACTTTGGCCACTTGATGTGAAGAGCTGACTCATTGGAAAAGACCCTGACACTGGGAAAGATCGAGAGTAGGAGGAGAAGGAGGCAATGGAGGATAAGGTTGGATAGCATTGCCGACTCAATGGACATAAGTTTGAACAAACTCCAGGAGATAGTGTAGGACAGGGAAGACTGGTGTGCTGCAGTCTATGGGTTGCAAAGACTCAGACATGATTTAGAGTCCATTGAACAAAAGAAATTGGGAACACAGCAGCAAACTCTGTTGACTTTTTAAGAGTTGAATCCAGGCTGAGCTGTACACAAACGCATTACAGAAAAGACTAAATCTAACACTGTCATTTTACTGTGAACACAAAAGATCACTACCTAAGGTACTTCTTAAAAGGCAGATTCCAAGGCCCCACCCAAGTATAATGATTCAAAATCTCTGACTTGTGGCCCAGGAATCTGACTTTAAACAAGCACCTCAAGGTAATTCTTAGATGTACTCATTTTGGACCCCTTAGTCTTTGTCTGATTTAACTGGTGTAGGGAATGAAGCAATTTGAATATTTTAAAAACTGCTTTCTAGGTGATTTTAATTTTAAAGCCAAGGTTTAGAACTCTTGATAGGAAAAACGTCTCTCTTGAGAATGGTTAGATATCAGGTAGAATGAAGTTAAAGTACCAAAATTGCCCAGATATAATCAGTGAGTCTCTTCATTAACACTTAGATGTTTACTAAGTGCCAGGCCATGTGCTTGAAATTTTTTAGTTAACTTAATATATGTTCCACAAACAGATTATACCTTCTTCATTTTTCCTTTGCCATAGAGTAGGCTCTAACCAAGCTTCCCTTGTAGCTCAGTCGGTAAAGAATCTGCCTGCAGTGCAGGAGACTTGGGTCCAATCCCTGGGTTGGGAAAATCCCCTGGAGAAGGAAATGGCAACCCATTCCAGTATCCTTGCCTGGAAAATCTCATGGACAGAAGAGCCTGGAGGACTGCAGTCCATGTGGTCGCAAAGAGTCGGGCACGACTGAGTGACTAACACTAACACTAACTAGGCCCTCACCAGCTGTCTGTTTCAACATAGTAGTGGATATACATCAGTCCTAATCTCTCAATCCATCCCGCCCCACCCCCTTGGTAGCTATATATTTATCCTCTGTGTCAGAATGAGAAAAACACATATTGTATATTAATGCCGATATGTGGGGCTTCCCTGATGGCTCAGCAGAAAAGAATCTGCTTGTCAATGCAGAAGACCCAGGTTCGATCCCTGGTCAGGAAGATTCCCTGGAAGAGGAAATGGATGGAGGACTGCAGTCCATGTGGTCGCAAAGAGTCGGGCACGACTGAGTGACTAACACTAACACTAACTAGGCCCTCACCAGCTGTCTGTTTCAACATAGTAGTGGATATACATCAGTCCTAATCTCTCAATCCATCCCGCCCCACCCCCTTGGTAGCTATATATTTATCCTCTGTGTCAGAATGAGAAAAACACATATTGTATATTAATGCCGATATGTGGGGCTTCCCTGATGGCTCAGCAGAAAAGAATCTGCTTGTCAATGCAGAAGACCCAGGTTCGATCCCTGGTCAGGAAGATTCCCTGGAAGAGGAAATGGCAACCCATTTTAGTATTCTTACTTGAAAAAGCCCATGAATAGAGGAGTCTGGAAGACTATAGTCCATAGGGTCATAAAGAGTTGGACACAAGATTGAGCAGCGTGAATGCACACAATGCTTATATGCTGGGTCTAGAAAAATGGTACAGATGAACTTATTTGCAAAGCAAAAATAGTATTTATTTTTAAAGGGGTGAGGACATGTTAATTATACCATTATAAATTCAAAGCTCTAGGGTCAAAAGTTTAGGACAAAGAAACAGGAGTGGTACTCTGATTTTCAATAGATTTGTCAATGGATTTATTAATTCTTGACATTAATGACTTTAATTTTTCGTTTGGATTTGATTTGATTGACTATAAAACTTGACTCACACTTCCCTGCATGATTCACAGTGGGTAGCTTAAATGAAGAGGCTGCTTCCATTTTTACAAGAATGTGAATGGAACATTTTTCAAGAACCTCAGTGTTCAAGGATGAAAGCATACAAACCCTGGCATTTGATTGGTTTCACCTTACAGCTTCTCACTTTTTAATCAATTGATACCTTGTGTAGATTGGTTTCTGGCTGAGATGGGACATGTTTGATCTTAGAACAAGGGTCCAATAATAAATCAATATCCCATGGAGACTTTTAGGTTTTACTAGGTGAAAAATTTCTTTTATCATCAAGGATCCTTTGATGTAAGTGACCCTTAGATCTTTTGATGTGCCAAGTGCTCAGAATGGGAGACTGTCTTAACAATCAAGAAGTCCAGCTTTGGTTTTGTGAAAGTGAAGAAGTAAATGATTTTAGGCAACTGGAAACTACATCCATATACAAATCAAGACTCCAGTTCCTATCTATTATATTCTTAAATTGCTATTAGCACAAATCAGCTCTTAAAAAATTGGCTCTAGATCTATTCCTTGTAGTCTTTTTTTTCCCTATATCATACAGCTCTCTTCTATTCATTTTGTTGTGGCTAACAAAATAGTCACTTTTAATTTTCACCAATACTTTATACATTTTTTAACAATAATTACAAAAGCTGAATATACACTATAGGCTATACAAGGCATGCAAATTTTTTACAATTGTAAAAAATAGAGATGTGGTCTAGTTGGGGAAGCTGATGTCTATATTAGAAAAAATACACAGTAAAGTCTTCTTATACTTAGGAGGACAGATGAAGAGACTAGAGAAAATAGTCAAATAATCATAGTTAGAGATAAGATGGTGTCTGTTTAGAGGCACTGCAGTGGGAATGGAGAGAAACGAGTGGATTTAAGATACTGTTAGGTCTTTAACAAGACATAGCTTTGGATATGTTTCAGTCATGTGAGGTTGTGAGAGTTGGAATATAAGCAAGGCTGAGCACAGAAGAATTGATGCTTTCAAATTGTGGTGCAGAAGAGTCTCTAGAGTCCCTTGGACTTCAAGGGGATCAAACCAATCAGTCCTCAGGGAAATCAACCCTGAATACTCATTGAAGGGACTGATGCTGAAGCTGAAGCTCCATTACTCTGGTCACCTGATGAGAAGAGCTGACTCACTGGATTTCCCTGATGCTGGGAAAGACTGAAAGCAAGAGAAGAGGGTGGCAGAGTGTGAGATGACTGGATAGTATTACCGACTTAAAGAACATGAATTTGAGCTGACTTCAAGGGATTGTGAAAGAAAGGAAGACTGGCGTGCTGCAATCCATGGAGTGACAGACTCAGACACAGCTTAGCAACTGAACAACAACAAATGCATAAGGTATACCAAAGGAAAAAAAAATGATTAGAGTTAATTTCTAACTTGAGGTCATTGCTGCAATATAGTTTCATTCCTGGATATAGAGAACAAATAAGAAGAAATAGGCTTCAGTTTCATCCACCTCATTAGAACTGATTCAAATGTATTTTTTTAAATGGCTGAGTAATACTCCA
>SJYC01076249.1:0-10490 GCA_006408675.1 Madoqua kirkii | reverse complement strand
CTACCATTAAATATGAAATTCAAATCTTCATAATAATGTATTTGTTTTGAGCTTGGCTCTTCAGCTATATAATATATTGACATCAACCTGCTTGTAATGCCATATATTTAAATTCTACTTTCACATTCTGTAGGATATCTATCATATAGTCTCTTTCCAAAACTGAAGCAAAAATGGAAAAGTTAAAAGTGTAATATGCTGATTTCCTTTTAGACATGAAAGAGAATGAGGGAGAGAGAGAAAAAAAGAGAATAAGAAAGGTAAGGAGGGAGAGAAGGTCCGAATACTGGAGACTGAAGAAATGAGAGGCTTAGACTCATTTTGAATATATCATCCCATTAGTTTCCATTATAAATTATTAAAATAACACCTCTCAGGTTCTCTTCAAAATAGCTTGGAATTTGCATGCCATCCGTCTGTAAGCCTTTGAGTGGATTATTTATAAATTTGAAATAGCCAATAAAAATTCAGTTTCCATTTTAAAGCCAGCAACTTTCTCTATAATTTGGAGAGACAAATGGAAAACACACACACACACACACACACACACACACACACACACACACACACACTTTTTGAACCATGGCATCTTGAATTCAAAATCAAATAAATAACTCTGGATTTATTCACAGGGAGAACACTGCAAAATTTTTGTTTTATTTGTTTGTTTTAGCACTTTTCTAATAGCCTTCGAGATCCAACCAGTCCATTCTAAAGGAGATCAGTCCTGGGTGTTCATTGGAAGGACTGATGCTGAAGCTGAAAGTTCAAATACTTTGGCCACCTGATGAGAAGAGCTGACTCATTTGAAAAGAACCTGATGCTGGGAAAGAATGAGGGCAAGAGGAGAAGGGGATGACAGAGGATGAGATGGTTGAATGGCATCTCATCCAACCAAAGTTTTTATTAATGCAATTTATTTGCATCAAGTCATGTCCTGACTTGATGGACATGAGTTTGAGCAAGGTCTAGGAATTGGTGATGGACAGGGAGACCTGGCATGCTGCAGTTCATGGGGTCGCAAAGAGTTGGACATGACTGAGCAACTGAACTGAACTGAATAGCCTTCCTCAAGAAAAATAAAACAATTTTCTGTACCAGAGGAGTTCATAGCCTGATTCTTTGAATAAAAGGTATTCACTGAATAAAAGAACTGATCACTGGACAGTTTCATCTGAGGCTCTTAAAATCAAGATGCCTTGATAAGATATTTCTGTAATACAACCATTCCCTGAATTCAATAACCTGAAAGCAAGACAGGGATGACTGGTTATTGACCACACAAGAACCTCTCAGGTTCTCTTCAAAATATCTTGGAATTTCCATGCCACTGATTTGTATGGATGTTTTATGTTGATAGATGTTTTAAAATTAAATTCCAAAAAGAAGCACTTAACCAAAACCAAAACCTTATTGGCTGTAACAGTGGAGAAATATAACTACTCAAATTATGAAAATGGAAGAAAAAATGCTATCTCTATATTCTTATTTGCCTTCTTAATTTGAATAAAAGGTATTCACTGAATAAAAGAACTGATCACTGGACAGTTTCATCTGAGGCTCTTAAAATCAAGATGCCTTGATAAGATATTTCTGTAATACAACCATTCCCTGAATTTAATAACCTGAAAGCAAGACAGGGATGACTGGTTATTGACCACACAAGAACCTCTCAGGTTCTCTTCAAAATATCTTGGAATTTCCATGCCACTGATTTGTATGGATGTTTTATGTTGATAGATGTTTTAAAATTAAATTCCAAAAAGAAGCACTTAACCAAAACCAAAACCTTATTGGCTGTAACAGTGGAGAAATATAACTACTCAAATTATGAAAATGGAAGAAAAAATGCTATCTCTATATTCTTATTTGCCTTCTTACTTTTGTCTGCTAAAAGGATGAGGAAGACAGTGAATTTAGAGAAAAGAATTAAGCTTTGTTTTTATTAATGCAATTTATTTCCACAGGATAATACTGAAGCAAATAGTTCAATGGTATTAAAAATGGATTTGACTTAGTTAATGGAAAAAGAATATGCAGTTATTTTAGCTGGGGATAAAACAATTTAAGGCTTTATGTTTGCATGCTTTAGTAATAAAATTGAAATGCTAAGCTGGGGAGAATGTTGCCTTTTGTTCTGGTTTGTGATAAGTCAATATATTCTAACAACTAGCATAGCCTTATAGGTTTGGAAATTATATTAAATGACCTATGATAGACTCCTATCCAGGAATCCAAGGACTCTATCTCAGTGAAAATCTTATGACTACTCCTTAAATGACCACAGTGAAACAGAATGAAAGAATTACGATCACTTTAAACCTGGGTGTCATTCATCAAATGGTAATACAAGGGTGAAAGGTCCTATATCCTATTTCCAATTCTTAACCTATCTACTGAAGTAATGTATTTTTCTCTTTAAAATGTCCCAAAAGATATAAGATGTCACTCTGCTTATAGAGTTTCACAATTTTATTTTAAAGAATCAAAAGACATTTGCTCTGTGAGCAGGTTTTTAAATTTGGCTTGAGGCCTCTGATCCAGGGAACAAGCAATCTTCCAACTCTATTCTACTGGAGAGATGTCCCCTTTCAACCTGTGCTTTTTGGTCTAGTACAAATCAATGAACTCAAGACCCAATATACCATGTCTTAAAAATCCATTTAGAAAACAACTGCTCCATTCAAAATTCAGCTCCTTCCTTTATCAGAAATTGCTGGAAATGTAATTTTGCAGCAAGCATTTCATTTCTTGTCTTGAAATAGATTGAGATAAATGTGAAGTCAATGATTAGATAAACGTAATGTCTTGGTTTGATGCCATGATACAATATTCGATGTTGTGGTCAGTACTGATGGATGTTTTGTATAGTTACTCAGCTGTATAATGGGACAAACTCCCATGACTCTATTTAAAATACCACTTGATTCCCTTTCAATTAATATTACCAAAAGTACTTTGGCACAAATACAAAAAGCATGAGGGGTTAGTGCTGAGCATGTAAATGTAGTTATCTTTGCTCTGGATAGAGTTCTTCTTTATATAATAAACTATATCTAAGTACAGTTTATTTACAGGGCTATGCTGCATGCAGTAAATAAAAATTATTCCTTATTCAAATTCTCTTTCATGAGGTTATAAAAAGAAATCTCAATAATCTCCTATAGTACAGTTAAGGATTAAAGGTTGATGAGGTTAACACACACACACCAGCACAAGCACAGGCACCATGGCCATAGAAACAGTGTTTATGAAAGCCTCTTCTATATTAATAGTAAAGAAACATATTTCTCCCCTTCATTCCCTGCTACCAAGGTGCCTACATACAATGTAAAAGAGAAGGAAAGAGAAGAGATTACTTTCTTTGAGAAGGAACACAAACCAGAATATCTACAGTGCCTATCAAAATGTTTTTTTGGAAATGTAGAGGCTAAATTTTCTGGTACACTAGTACCAAGATTGCCTAACGCAGGAATGAATCAAGGGATAAAATGCTAAATACCTTTATTCAAGTTTTGCTTTTTATAATGGCTGTTCTTTGGTAACTATATTTCATTGTTACATAAAAACTAGTCATTATCAAGGATGATACTCAGTCATTATCATTGGCTGCAGTGATCAAAATAGTAAATTTCCACAATTTACCTTTTTAAAAATTAAAATGCTTAATATTTTCTAAACATCTAACACTTAAATAATGGTCAACACATCAACATTTTACTCTCTAGCACCCTTAGGTCAAACACAAGGTACTTAGTGATTTAGAAAGATTTGTTGACTCTCCTACTGAAGTAATATGTGATCACTCTTTGCAACACTTAGAATCATTTTTCTGATGATTTTAGTTATCAGTATTTATATTAATCAAAATCCTAAATGTGTACTTGCTTCAGCAGTACATATACTAAAATTGGAATGATACAGAGATTAGCATGCCCCACAAAGAGATGACATGCAAATTCATGATGCATTCCATATACACACACACGCTAAAACAACTATATAAAACCTTGCTTCATATCATGAAAAAGAATCTTGATATATATATGCCCAAGACTTACAGATATGTTTTGAAAAATTTGTAATTTTCTAAATTTTTAAGTCAGTCTTTGTAAATAACTTTTTTAAAAATTTCATCAGAAATATTTTAGATTTTTTTCCTGTAATGCTTGAATTCTACAATCACGCAATCTGATGTTTTGGTGTCTTTTCTTTTTTCCCTGTGAAAACTTTTCTCCCTATTTCTGATATTACAAAATTGCATGATAATGGTGTATTTTGGTTGGGACCATTTTAATTCATGGGGTGGTACTTAATGAATGATTTTTAAATATGGAGCCATTTTTTTTCCTGTTCTAGGGACTTCATGAATTACTCCTTTGTCAATTTCCCCCACCTCACGTTCTGTGATATTCTAAAAGTTCCATTAGACAATATTTAAGCATATTTCTCTACTATTTTCCATTGCTTTGGAAAAGTATTTCTACTATTTTCCACTGCTTTGCATTTTTTCTGCTTTTTAGGTTTCTTATCTCTTCCAAACTTTCTACATTTTTTAAAGTAGAAAAATCTATTGTTTTGTACACAATAAGCAAACACCTTTTCTTCTAGAGGATATGAGTTAGAGATTTTTTTTTTCCTCCCGCATTCCCTCAGGTTCTGACTTTTTTAGTTTATTTATTTTTGTTCTTTGTTTTTCTTGTTGGAAGCTTTACTAGTGGTGGCAATCAGAGAAGTTTCAGTTGCTTAAAAGCCCTCTCAGGACTTGCATTAAAACGCTTCAGAATCTACAAGTTACAGCCAGGAAAGAATATAAAATAGCAGCGGCACTGAGGTCAGGAAACGCATCTCAACGAAAGGCTGCCTCACAGCACAGGTCAGAAGATAAGTACTCCTTCCGACCTTCCTCCATCTGCAGAACTGCCCTGAACGCACTTTCTCAAACCCCAAACCACCCAGTAGGCAGAGAGCAACTAAAAACCCGGGGCCCTAGTCTAAGCATGTTCTTGTTAAGTAACCAATCCCAGTGGCAGAACCCTTACAGGGTCTCACTTAACACCAGGTGTAAACCATCCTCACGGCTATCCATAAACGACGCCTCACAAGCCTCAATAAAGCACCAGAAACTCATCATGGCCCCTTGGTTGAAAAGCAACGCTATTAAATCACTGTAATTCAGCCTTGACTAGGCTGTCTTCCATTCAGTTCAGTTGCTCAGTTGTGTCCGACTCTTTGCAACCCCACGAATCACAGCACTCCAACTCTCCCTGTCCATCACCAACTCCCGGAGTTCACTCAGACTCACATCCATCCAGTCATCTCATCCTCTGTGGTCCCCTTCTCCTCCTGCCCCCAATCCCTCCCAGCATCAAAGTCTTTTCTAATGAGTCAACTCGTCGCATGAGGTGACCAAAGTACTGGAGTTTCAGCTTTAGCATCATTCCTCCAAAGAAATCCCAGGGCTGATTTTCAGAATGGACTGGTTGGATCTCCTTGCAGTCCAAGGGATTCTCAAGAGTCTTCTCCAACACCACAGTTCAAAGCATCAATTCTTTGATGCTCAGCCTTCTTCACAGTCCAACTCTCACATCCATACATGACCACAGGAAAAATCATAGCCTTGACTAGATGGACCTTAATCAGCAAAGTAATGTCTCTGCTTTTGAATATGCTATCTAGGTTGGTCATAACTTTTCTTCCAAGGAATCTTGGTCTGTCTCATTTCACCAAAACATTCCAGGCATGCTGGAACTAACTTTCACAGCAGAGGCTTTCCGTAAATAAAAATATGCCACCAAAATATCAACCAATTCTGAATACACATGCATCACTTACCTCTAAATCTTGGTGAACAGATAGTTTGGAGAATACCAAGTGGAAACTTGGAGAATTGTTATCTGAGGCAATTCAGATTCTCCAGAGAAGACCATGACCTGAAAGCAGTTAGAAATGGCTCCGGCTGGAGTCTAACCAGACAGCAGAGGCCAGGTAGGGTAGCGTGGCCCATACCGCCCTGCCTCGTCACAGCTCTGGCCTCCTCGGTGGAATCTCAGCCGCGCATGCTCCGAGCAACTATGCTCCTCAACCCACGTTTGCAACGGAATTACTATATTGGCAATTGCTGGGGAAGATTTTCAATTGTTGTTCCTGATACCGAATGAGTGGGTTCTCAGTTCATTTGAGAACATTTGTAGCAGCCCCAAATGTTACAAATCAACAAACAAAACATTCCTTGGAGGCAGACGTTTTCTTGGAGAGTGTTATGCTGACAAAGATTACAGAAGCAAGACTAAAGATGTAGAAGCTTTCCAATAGGAAGGCCATGACCTTAGGGGCCTTTGTTGCAATGCTGTTCACAATCCTCTGTTCAAGGTGCTTCTCTTTATACTACGTTTACAGTATGCTCGGGGTGCCGAAGGAAAGGGAGCCCTGTACAGCTTTAACCTGGTAGGATTAGCAACTCATATTTTCCAGGTGAAATTCACAACTGATCCATGTATGTGAAAGGCAAGGAGACACAAGAGAAAGAAGGGGGGACACTCCAGATTCGTAGACAGTTTTAATAAACGAGGGAACTTAACAATATGAGGCTGGTTTTGGGTGGCCGCAAGAGGAGTAAGTCACTACACGTGCCCAACAGAATCTTAAGAGTTTATATGGAGGCCTTAAGATGTTGTCTCCTCTATGGTCCAGAAGGTCTCAGTAACACAGTACTCTCTCAAGGCTGCCTCCCTGAAGTAGTTCCTAGTGCAGAGCATACATCTTAAGGGCACAAGAGTGGGTAAGAAGCTTCCTACTGTTGCCCGGCTCCTACTACAGAATCAACCGGCTGTGAGCCATACGTTTTTGATGATCTTCTCCATCATGCCACCCCTAGTGACAAGCTCTTACAAGCTTACATGCCCCACCTTCCACATGCTGCCCTAAGCAGTCAGCAGGTTTTACTTCCATGGAAGTGGCTCACTTGGCTATTTGGTTGTGCTGCAGGGACATGCAAGAGAAAAAAAACAAGAGTAAGATAAAAATTCCCAAAATAAGTAATAATTCTTTCCACCCTGGATCTGAACCACTGATTTATTAAGTTCTCTAGGCTGGGAGTCAGCCCGCTCACAGCGTTCACATGTGCTCTGCAGACAACCCAACTGTCAGCTCAGAAGTCTAACGGCCATGGCTCCTGAGTGATCACCAGCCAAACCTCAGGGCTCAGTCCACTGCTGCTTCACTTCATTCCTCCCTCCATCCAGATGGTGTCAGTGTTGGGCTGAGCGGTGACTGCAGTTCACATGCATGGGTTGCCCTGACTAGACTCATTTGTGCAATGTCCACTCAGTTGCAATGTCCCTCTTCCCTCTCTACAGACCACAGAGGCTGCCATAGGAAGGGGCAGGTGGGGGCGCTGGAAGAGCCTAGTAGAACCTGTAGTTCTAGAGACAGTAGGCTGGCAGACAGGGTACTCCTCTGATGCAAATAGGCACACTGCTTATCAAAGTGAGAAGCTGAGCCTTGGCAGAAGTGGGCTGAGGGGACCCATTCTCCATCCACCCCTTGTTAAGGAAGGATGTTCTTACCATGATACGCTGTTCCTTCATGAGAGGCTCTACCTGGAGGAGTGTTGTGTAAGTTGAGAGGAACAGTTGCTCCAGAGGAATATACCAGGTTTCTGCCCCCTTCCAGAGCTGGGGCCAGAATTCAAGGGTTCTCTCTCCTTCTGTTGTCTCTGCCACAGTGCCCAACCCATACCTTCCAGAATCATGGACACATTTCACACCCTGCTTGGGAGATGCCCAGAGCTTCCATCTGCTTCACTGGTACTTTTGCTTTCTCAGAGGCAGCTGTTTCTCTGATTCCCTATGCATCTTTGAAGGAACTATTCTGCATTTATCAAGTGAATGCAAAATTGATATGGACATGTTATTTTTTTTCATTTATTTATTTCACTGGTTTCAAAAGTTAGCTTAAGCAACAAAATGCATGAAATGAAAGAAAAGAAAGGAAGAAAAGCAAAATAAGGAGAAATAGAGACAGTGGATCTATACAGAAACCATTATTAATGTGGCTAAGGCCTGCACATGCTGTGATATCAAAATTCTGAAACTTGTAAGAATTTAGTGTTGTCGTGACATGGCGAGATTTGTGTTCTTAGAGCCACATCTAACCACTTTTCACTGTATTAACTTGAAAAAGTTAAATTAATATTTGAGAGAGATTTTCTCAAATTTTCTTGAAATCAAAGACTTTCATTAAATACTCGTGTCAAAGTTCCTAGCTCTGTTGTTGCTACACTAGATTTTATAAGATAACATGAACATATTGTATACATGTGTATTATATACAACATCGTATATTGTATATTTTTCCCACTGTCCTATTAGCACTAAGATTATCATATATTTAAAAGTAGTATGTGGGAGGTGTGGAAATAAATTTTCATTAACAGCTAATGAAAACTCTGCTTGTATGGAGCTCTAGTCTATATGTATTAATATTAAAAATTACCCCTATATTTGGGAGAATTTATATAAGGGCTCAGCATAGACACAGCCTATGTCCATTGTTATAAATGTGATTTAATTATATAACTGAAATGGGATGTCAGCAGCCTATGAACATTTTAAAAGAAGGTAATATTTTTTCTATAAATTTTAGATTAAAATGGCACTAGAATGATCTACCTGAAATGCTTCCTTTTTTTGTCAAATAAAGGATGATTTTCTTCTTTCTACTCCTGATCCATTGGGCTTTATGTTTTTCAGTCTTCCCTCTGAGATCTTGCCTGGTTAATTATATCCCCTCTTTCTGATAGCTGCAATCTCCTCTGGCTTCCCTAGCTAAAAAAAGAAAATATAGAAATTAAAAGGCTAGATTCTCCTATGAAAACAAAACAAGCGCACAAAACACTCCTTTGATTCTTAATCTACTATCATATTTATTTATTCCTTTCTCATTCAACTGTCTAAATGCTCACTGACTCCTCTACAAATTAAATTCTGAGTTCTTCCACTCTTGCTTTATTCTAAACATGTTTTTGCTAAAGAAACTAAGGGTTTATTAATTGTCCAGAACAAATCTCACCTTTTTTCTTTAAGGTAATATTTCTCACTCTAACATTGGTCCCTGTAAATATTTCATGTTTTTCCAACTCTTTCCTAGACATTTATCATAACACTCATTTTTGGCTACTTCGTACCATTTTAACTATTTTTCCCCCTCTCCTGCTATAGCATACCCCCCTCAATGATGGCCTTCTCTTGGGAATCTGCTTATAGCCCTCAGGTTTTTCTCTTCCTATATTTTCCCCAAGGTGATTTTCTTCCATTCCCGTAATACAGTACATCATCTCCCAAATGTAAGCTATCTCCACTCAATTTGTTGGACTAAAAACTGTCATACTAAAACTGACAGTTGTTAGTATCCTAGAAATGGCATCTCTCCATGTGATGCACAAATACATTAAACACATGCCTAAGTCAACTGTTTTATCTTTCTCTAAAGGCCCATTTTTCTGTCATTGTGTGCATCTTTGATAAGCTGCTTCAGTCGTGTCTGACTCTTTGCAACCTTGTGGGCCGTAGCTTGGTAGACTCCCCTGTATGTGGGGTTCTCCCAGCAAGAACCCTCCTCCAGGAAATCTTTCTGACCTAGGAATCCAGCCCGCATCTCTTATGTTTCCTGCATTTGCAGATGGGTTCTTTGCCACTAGCGCCACCTGGGAAGTCTTTTTCTGTCATTAGTGTATTGTCAAAAACTATAATTTATTTATATTTTAATATAAATATATTTATCTTAATTGGAGGTTAATTACTTTACAACATTGTATTGGTTTTGCTATATATCAACATGAATCCGCCACAGGTATACATGTGTTCCCTATCTTGGATCCCCCCTCCCTCCTCCCTCCCCGTACCATCCCTCTGGGTCATCTCAGTGCACCAGTCCCAAGCATCCAGTATCATGCATCAAACTTGGACTGGCAATTCATTTCATATATGATATTGTACATGTTTCAATGCCATTCTCCCAAATCATCCCACCCTCTCCCTCTCCCACATAGTCCAAAAGACTGTTCTATACATCTGTGTCTCTTTTTCTGTCTCACATACAGGGTAATTGTTACCATTTTTCTAAATTCTACATATATGCGTTAGTACATTGTATTATTTAATTGTAAACTATTTCCTGTTTTCTTTTTTCTAATTCTTCCCCCCAAGCCATACTCACACTCTCTTTTTCTGTTACTAGGACTTGAAATATCTATCTTCAAAATATCTCAGAGTAAACAACTCATGTGTTATATTCAAAATTCTATCCTATTACCCAGTATAGTGAATAGCTCATATTAGACTCATTCTCAATAAGTTGAGTAAATGAAGGAAATATTACATTTTTTCACCAAACACATTGTCACTGCTCATATTCAGGCCTTCAGAACCACTTCTCTATACATCACCATAAATGTTCGCACTATTCTTTTCACTGCTACCCACCATAGT
>SJYC01076246.1:0-21454 GCA_006408675.1 Madoqua kirkii | reverse complement strand
GGGGATGACAGAGGATGAGATGGCTGGATGGCATCACCGACTGGATGGATATGAGTTTGATTTAACTCTGGGAGTTGGTGATGTACAGGTAGGGTTGGCGTGCTGTAATTCATGGGGTCACTAAGAGACATACACTACTGAGTGACTGAACTGAACTGAACTGAACTGAACTGATGAATACATATAAGACTTCCTAGAACTAGCACCAGAAAAATTATTTAACACTGGGGATTGGAATGTAAAAGTAGGAAGTCAGGAGATATCCAGAATAACAGGAAAGTTTGGCCTTGGAGAACAAAATGAAGTGGGACAAAGTTTAACTGAATTATGCCAAGAGAATGCACTGCTCATTTTAAATACCCTTTTTCAAAACACAAGAGATGACTTTACACATGGACATCACCAAATGACCAATATCGAAATCAAACTGATTCCATTCTTTGTAGCCAAAGATGGAGAGGCTGTATACAGCCAGCAAAATAAGACTTGGAACTGACTGTGGTGCATATCATCAGCTTCTAATAACAAAATTCAAGCTTAAACTAAAGACAGTGGTGAAAACCACTAATCCAGTCAGGTACAACTTAAATCAAATCCCCTATGAATATGCATTGGAGGTAATGAATAGATTCAAGGGATTAGATCTGGTTAACAGTATGCCTGAAGAACTATAGGCAGAGGTCTGTAATATTGTATATCTGTAATATTGTACAAACGGCAGCAAACAAAAGTGATTATCTGAGGAGGAGTTACAAATAGCTGAAGAAAGAAAAGATGCAAAAAGGAAAAGTGAAAGGGAAAGGGAAATCCAACCAAATACAGTGTTCCAAAGAAAAGCATAGTGAGATAAGAAGGCCTTCTTCAATGAGCAGTGCATAAAAACTAGAAGAAAACAACAGAACAGGGAAGAATAGAAATCTCTTCAGAAAAACTAGAGATATCAAGGGAACATTTTGCCCGAAGATGAGCATAATAAAGAACAGAAACACTAGACACCTAGTAGATGCTTAAGAGATCAAGAAGAAATGGAAAGAATACATGGAAGAACGGCACACACACAAAAAAGGAACTGGATTACTACAATGATGTGGTCAGTCATGCAGAGCCTGACATTCTGGAGTGTGAAGTCAAGTGGGCCTTAGAAAACACGGCTGTCAATAAAGCTAGTGGATGTAATGGAATTCCAGTAGAACTATTCAAAACCCCAAAGGATCATGCCATAAAGGTGTTTCATTCAATTTGTCAGCAAATCTGGAAGGCCCAGCAGTAGCCACAGGACAGGAAAAAGTCAATCTTCATCCCAATTGCCAAAAAGAGTAGTACTACAGAATGTGCTAACCATTGAACAATTGCACCCATCTCCCATGCTAGTAAGGTCATGCTTTAAACCTTGCACACTAGGGTTCAGCATTATGTGAACCAAGAACTTCCAGATTTCTAAGCTGAGTTTAGAAACGGAAGAGAAACCAGGGATCAAATAGCCAACATTTGCTGGATAATAGAGAAAGCAAGGGAATTCCAGAAAAACATCTACCTCTCTTTAATTGACTATGCTAATATTTTTGACTATGTGGATCATAACAAACTGTGGAAAACTCTTACAGAAATGAGAATATCAGACCATCTTACCTGTCTCCTGAGAAACCTGTATGCAGGCCAAGAAGCAACAGTTAGAACTCTGTACAGAACAACTGATTGGTTCAAGATTGAGAAAGGAATACGACAGGGCTGTCTGCTGTCACCCTATTTAACCTATAGGCTGCGCACATGAGAAATGCTAGGCTGGATGAGTTACTACCTGGAATCAATATAGGCAGGAAAAACATCAACAACTTCAGATATGCATATATTACTCTAATGGCAGAAGGTGAAGAGGAACTAGAGTCTCTTGATAAAAGTGAAAGAGGAGAGTAAAAATGTTGGTTTAAAACTCACCGTTCAGAAAACTAACATCATGGCATCTGTTCCCATCAATTCATGGCAAATAGATGAGGAAACAATGAAAACAGTGACAAACTTTTTTTTTGGCTCCAAAATCACTGCAGATTGTGACTGCAGCTATAAAATTAAAAGATGCTTGCTGCTTGGAAGAAAAGTTATGACCAATTTACACAGCATATTAAAAAGCAGAGACATTACTTTGCCAACAAAGGTCCATCTAGTCAAGGCTTTGGTTTTTCCAGCAGTCATGTATGGATGTGAGAGTTCAGCTATAAAGAAAGCTGAGTGCCAAAGAATTGATACTTTTGAACTGTGTTTTTGGAGAAGACTCTTGAGAGACCCTTGGACTGCAAGGAGATCCAACCAGTCCATCTTAAAAGAAATCAGTCCTGAATGTTCACTGGAAGGACTGATGTTGAAGCTGAAACTCCAGTACTTTGGCCACCTGATGGGTAGAACTGACATATTTGAAAAGACACTCATGCTGGGAAAGGTTGAAGGCAGGAGAAGAAGGGGATGAAAGAGGATGAGATGGTTGGATGACATCACTGACTCAATGGACATGAGTTTGAGCAAGCTCCAGATATTGGTGACGGACAGGGAAGCCCGGCATGCTGCAGACCATGGGGTCACAAAGAGTCAGACATGACTGAGCAACTGAACTGAACTGAAGACGAGAGTAAGAGACAGCTTAAAAGTAAACATTAAAAACTAACCTCATGGTATTCTGCCCCATTACTTCATATCAAATAGAAGGGGAAAGTAGTGACATATTTTCTCTTCTGGGGTTCTAAAATCACTGCTGATGGTGACTAGATTGCAGCCATGAAATTGGAAGGTGATTGCTTCTTGACAGGAAAGCTATGACAAACCCAGACAGTGTGGGGAAAAGCAGAGACATAAGTCTGCCAACAAAGGTTCATATAGTCAAGGCTATTGTTTTCCCAGTGGTCACGTAGGGTTGTGAGAGCTGGACCATAAAGAAGGCAGAGTGCCAAAGAATAGACGTTCTTGAACTGTGTTGCTGGAGCAGACTTCTGAGAGTCCTTTGGACAGCAAGCTGATCAAACTAGTCAATCTTAAGGGAAAGCAATCCTGAAAACTCATTTGAAGGACTGATGCTGGAGCTCAGACTCAAGTATTTTGGTCATCTGATGCAAACAGCCAACTCACTGGAAAAGTCCCTGAAGTTGGGAAAGATTGAGAGCAGAAGAAGAGGGCATCAGAGGATGAGATGGCTGTATGGCATCATCAATGCCATGGACATGAACTTGAGCAAACTTTGAAAGATGGTTAGGGACAGAAAGGCCTGGTATGCTGCAGTCCATGTGTTCACAGAGAGTCAGATACAACTGGGTGACTGAACAACAACCTAATGATTATTGAAGATTGTGGTGACCATCACAATTTCTTAAAAAAGGACAACAATGAAGTTGGCTATGTCTCTTGACTCTTCGTTTCATGAAACATTTCTCTGTACCATACAATTCTGCTTGATAGCATTATACCCAGGGTGGAACTACACTGCTGCTCTTTTATCAACTAAGTTTATAAAAACTGATAAATTATAACTAGGGACATCTGAGAAATATTAAATGTGTTCCAAATCAAGGCTAATGTAGGCAAAGCAGTTGATAGAAGTTAGGAAAGTTGAACTATATTATCTGACAGAAAACAAGAAGAGGCTTTGGCTAATTTATAAGAGTTAAATCCCTTATCTCAAAAAAAGAAGAAAAAAAAACACACACAGAAAAGTGAGGTTACTAAGGGTTCTTCTGTTCTCAGAAGGAGACTCTGCATAATGGAATGTAAGTTTCACTTCCACAAAATGGAGTGTTATATTGTGTTCACAAGTGTAGTAATATCACAGATGTCTACAAGACTGTTGAAATGCACAGAACTGTCTTATGGATCGACTTTCTGAAAATTTCAGAGAACAGGCAGGCAAATTGGCAACAAGAAATACAACATGAGTTAAATATATACTTAAATGAAGATAAGCAGGGGAAAGATAAGATAAAATGAATGAAACACTTTCCTGAAATCTTAACATATTCTTTTCCATCCCACGCCAAGAAACAGAATGAAGAAAAACAAGGATGTTTAAGAGGAACAGGTCACTATAACTCTTCCCAATGACATCTCCACAAATTCAGTACTGCCTCTGTTAACCTTGGATTAAGAGCCAAACACATTACAGAAGCCAGATTCAGCTCTTTACCCCTTTGACAATTACAATATCAATGATACAATTACAATGTCAATGATATATTTGCTTTGGAATTGTAAACTCTGAATTTTTCACTTGTTTGGAAAGATTAGGGAAACGGGCTTAGGAAAGAACCCTCTCTGAGATCAGAGTATCATTTAGATTGGAATGGGGGAGGGGTGGCAAATAAGATGAATATTCTGTTCTCTCTGAAAAAAATAAGGAACAGGAAAAAAAAAAAAGCAGACTGCCGTCTTGAAATGCCTTGTTCTGAGGTAATCTGAGCAATTGTTGTTTCTAACTTCCCCTCAGTTAAATATGCTTCCTCATGCTGCCTGCACAGGGCAATGATTTGTTTTGCTGTCTCTGTTGGCAAAGCAGGAGGTGTAAATATGTTTTTCAAATCCTCCAGGGGACTGTCGAGGTCTTCCCTACCCCCACTTGAAGATTAATTTAAACTACAGCCTCTCCCTTTTTGGCGGGTTTCCATGCATGAGGCAGAAAGCAGTCCTCCCAGTCTGGAATTCTCAGTGTAGCAACTCTAGCAAGCCCTTGGCGGAGCGGGGGGAGTAATCTTAAAACTCAATGTTTTGCTGCCACTAATAGTACTGAGATTTGAAGTTGTATGTGATAATGCACATATATTGTCTACATAGTGAACCAGATCTTCACAACTAGAGCCCTAGTACTGGCACACGCAGATAGATGTGCCTACCAATTTTCAAAACTAGAGATCACGAATGTGGAAGAAGGGAAATCATATATCCTATGATAGGGAAGGCATCCTCTCCTCTATCCTTGTGTATTTCATGCATGCCTTTGAACAGCCATTAGATAAAGCTAGTTAAATAGACATGGTTACCCCTGAAGAAGAGATAGGCTACCCACTACAGTATTCTTGGGCTTCCCTGGTGGCTCAGATGGTAAAGAAACTGCTTGTGATGTGGGAGACCTGGGTTTGATCCCAGGGTTAGGAAGATCCCCTGAGGGAGAGCATGGCAACCCACTCCAGTATTCTTGCCTGGAGAATCTCCATGGACAGAAAGAATCCTGGCAGGCTACCACCCATGGGGTTGCAAAGAGTTGGCCTGGACTGAGTGACTAAACACAGCACAGTGCCACGGCTTCTAGTTTTGTCAGCTACAAAGAGAATTTAAAACTTCAGTCCACCAGAAAAGGTCACCTGAAAACAATGAAGTAAAGATACATTCTCCCTTTCATAAGTGGATAATTCCTAAACACCGTATTTCCTCCATTACAAAATAGGCATAACCTTTTCTTTAAAACATGCTGGAAAAATCCTTCAGTGACTGAAGAAAGTTTACAAATATATGATTGCTGCCAAGCAAAAAATATTTTTATACACACGACTTGATCAGAATTAAGCTCTATTTTATAATAAAACATAAATCAAGGACATGCTTTAACCAGGAATGAATGGCATTCACAAAAGGAACTTCAAAGCCAATGGAAAGCAGAGTAGGAAGTGGTAGGAAAGTGAATGCATAAGATGACAGTGGGTTGGTGAGGCAGTCAAGCCTTAAAAGCAATTTTCCCTGCAGCACTGGAATGTATTAGACCTGACATAGAAATTCTACATCAGGGGCTCGGTAGGATCATACTTAGGTTTCAAGAAGATTACTCTGAGGATGTCCCTGCTAGTGCAGTGTTTAAGACTTTAATTTTCCAATGCAGGGGGTATAGGTTCCATCCCTGGTCAGAGAATTAAGATTCCATATGTCATGCAGTGTGGTCAAAAAAAAAAAAATTACTCTAGTAATTAAGCTACTAGAGATGAGGACTGGAACAAAAAGATCAGTTAAAGTATGATTTCAAAAGCCTTACGAGAAATGATACCAATAGGAAGCAAAAGATGGAAGTGAATAAAAGGGTAAAGCTTAGGGAAGTAACTTACTCTATGTGGAAAACAAGAACGAGGAAAGGAATTAGAAACAATACAAAGTTTTTATGCTTAAATGACTCAGAAGATGGCAATGGATATAAAGGTGGTAAAGACAATGGAAAAAACAAACATGAAGATAAAATTATGAATTTGGTTTTAGAAATATGTTTTTAGAGGTATTAATGGAATGTGGAGCTGGTAATTATAGGGAAGGATTGAGAATCCATAGCAAAATCTGCATTAAAAAGGGCTGAAACACATCTCTACATGTGGTTAGCTCTAAGATCCTTTCTGCACTCATCTTCTCTTAATTAGTTGGGTTTATTTCTCCTTTCTGTTAAACTGCATTACTCATAACACTGAATCAGTCTTTCCTTCTGTAAAAGGAGAGACTAAGAGTGTGATATTTCTAGAGTAATTGTAGACACTAAATGACAATATATGTCAGGGCATAATAAAATGACTACTACCCAGCAGTAGACAACAGAAGTTAGTTTCTGTCCTGGAGAAATAAGAGAGAGAGAAGTCTTTCAAATGTGACTTTGGGAATTATTTACTTGAGTGTGATAATCAAAATAACTTACTTGAATGATATTCCATGGAGGAAAGTAAAGAGGCACAATAGAAGCAAGATATAGACTTGGGAGGTTATATTTCAGCAGATGGAGAACAAATGTGGAAGTAAAAAACAGATTAAAGATTTTGGAGGAGAATCAGCAAAACTCAACATGATAAACACAAACAAAAAAGAATATAAAAGAAGGGTTAGCAGCAGTCGTTTCTTCAGTGTTCCACTGAAGTGTGTATACATTCATATATATATATAAAGAACCACTGGATTTTACTATTAGGAAGTTATACCTATGAGCATTATGAAAGAAAATTCAATTGAAAGGCCAAGAAATATCTGAGTTCAGAGTTTTGTCTGTGGATGCCAAAAAATGAATTGTATGCTCTATTAGTCTGCTAGGACTGTTATAATAACATACCACAGTTTGGGTGGCTAAAAACAACAGATTTCTTGCGGTTCTGGAGGCTGTAAGTCCAAGCTCAAAATGTTGACTGGTTTATTTTCTCCCGACTTTTCTCTCCTTAATTTTAAGAAGCCTGCCTTCCTTCTGCAACGTCTCTATGTCCTTTGTGTGCACTTTTACCACCACTCCTGTGTACTTTCTGTTCTCATAAGGACACTAGTTTTCCTGGATTAGGGCACCACTCTTACGATATCTTATTATTTAGTCCCTCAGTCAGGTCCAACTCACTGAGACCTCATGGGTGTAGCCCCCCACACTCCTCTGTCCATGGAATTTTCCAGGGAGGAATATTGGAGCGGGTTGCCATTTCCTACTCTGGGGATCTTCCCAACCCTGGAATCAAACCCAGGGCTCCTGCAGGCAAATTCTTTACCATGCCTGCCAATGCAGGAGACACAGTTTCAATCCCTGGGTCAGGAAGATCCCCTGAAGGAGGAATGGCAACCCACTCCAGTATTGCCTGGAGAATCCCATGGCAGAGGAGCCTGATGGGCTATAGTTCATGGTGTCGCAAAGAGCAGGACACGATTGAAGCGACTTAGCATGTACACACACATACTATTACAGAGAAAGACAGTCCATGGGGTCACAAAGAGTAGGGCATGACTAAAGTGACTTAGCACACTCTCATGGATACTATTACCAAGAAACTGTGGTAAACATTCTGGTACATGTCTCCAGGTGCAATTCCCTGAATGATTCATTTTAGGATGGAATTCCTGGTTCATGAGAATGTACATCTTCCACTTTAATTAGATATACTGTTGAACTGTTTTCCGAAGGGGCCAACAATTCACATATCCATTGGTTATGTACAAGAATTGCTTGTGAGCCGAAGTTTTACTAACATAGAGTTGTCACACTTAGGTTTTTCAATCTGTATGCTGCTGCTGCTGCTGCGCTAAGTGGCTTCAGTTGTGTCCGACTCTGTGTGACCCCAGAGATGGCAGCCCACCAGGTTTCCCCGTCCCTGGGATTCTCCAGTCAAGAACACTGGAGTGGGTTGCCATTTCTTTCTCAATGCATGAAAATGAAAAGTGAAAGTGAAGTCGCTCATTAATTCTTTTATTAATTTGCATGTAAGAATATATTCTTATTCTTCTTTCTCATGCTCTGTGTTCCTAGAGTCTTATCCTTATGGATGACTACCTTGCTGGGATTCCTTGCTATCTAACTTCTGATTAAGGTTGTCTAATGAAAGGCACAGGAAGAACATGAGAGGGGTGGAAGGAAGGGGAATATAAATATTTTTTCCCCTTTCCTCTGCTTTGGCACAGGGATTCTGCCAGTTACTGAGTCCCACTCCAGCTACAAATCTGATCAGGTGGTCTTTTCTTACTGAATTCCTGCAAATCTATTTCCTCTCCTTTTCTGTGGGTACCATGTATGATAATAGCTTCCTACATTTTTTAATTTCTAGGTGTTTCAAACTTTCTTGTTAATTTCTTTAACCTTGCCTAATACTTAGTAAAAACCTTTGGATTGAAAATACCTTCAGTTTAACGAACTATTGGATTAACCTTCCCAATATGACCTTGAACAATACAAAGATATACTATGAAAACACTTATGACCCTCATTCACCTAATTCCCATCACTTACTGTTAATATAATATGTTTGTTGATGCTATTTGGAACTAACATAGAGATATTTTAATACCTATTGAAGAAATTAACTTATTTGTTCTCATTTTTTATCACAATTGGTGAAAAACACTATCACTATTTACATATATAAAACTGATATAAAATACACAATACACAATATTGATATACAAGTGTCACATCTTTAACTTGGCTTCTTATCTTTATTTATTATAACATAGTAAACTTGTGATCTTGTCAGTACATAAATGCAAAGCAGTCCATTTTATTAATATTTTCCCTTTATTTTTCAGCCTTCTAATGATGTATATTTAGATTATTTATATCCTGTTATTGGGCTTTCCTGGTGGCTCAAATGGTAAAGAATTTGCCTGCAATGTGAGAGGCACAGATTTCATCCCTAGGTTGGGAAGATCCCCTGCAGAAGGGAATGGATACCCACTCCAGTATTGTCTGGAGAATTCCATAGGCAGAGAGCCTGACAAGCTATAGTCCATGGGAGTCACAAAGAGTTGGACATGACTGAGTGACTAACACTATCATGTGATTACTAGCAATCTTTAAATAAATAACTAAATATATAAATTAATGTTCATGTAGATTTTCTGGGTCAAAGTTACATGCATCTGTTGTAAAAATTCTGTTAAATTCCATTCTTTAAGGTTTGCAGACATTTGTAGTTCCATTTGCAATGTATGTTAGAGTCTAGTAAACTGCAGTCTAAATAGTAAAATGTTTCATCAGACATTTTCAATATTATTAATCTGATACCTGAGATATGCCATTTCTTAGTTGTTTTATTGGCATTGACCTTGAATTCGTCTTTGAAAGGCATTTTCATGTTTAAGAGATATTTACATTTCTGTTACTGAGAACTACATGTTCATATCCTATACTCATATTATGCTTAATTTTAATCTTTCTACTTTAATTTGTAGATATACTTTATTAATACATGGGAAGCTGTCTCATCTTTTTTCCCCTATGAGTTATAATTTCCCCCATTTTGTGATTTTTCTTTGCACTTTGTTGTTCAATGTTACCATGCAGAATTTTTTTTAACTTTTCTATAAAGGAATTTTTCAGCCCTTTCTTTAGTGATTTTTGGAATTTTTATATTTAGAAAGAATTTACACACCATGAGATTATAAAATATTCTTCCATGATTCCTCCTTGTACTTTCATCATTTCATATTTTATGTGGAAATCTTTGGTCCAGTTGGAATATTTTTCTGAAGTGTGGATGCAACTGTTCTTCACTGAACAATGCTAGGTACATTTTCAAAGTTTTTTACTTCCTTATTTCTTCAAGTATATTGTTTTACCATATATTCTGTTTTCAACTTTGCATTATCTGTAGCTTTAAAATTTCTCATTCTTCTGCTTCTTATTTCTAGTAACTCTTAGTTGTAGTGGCTTATTTGTACTTTTTGGAAATTTTGTATTGTGAGCTCAAGTTTGGCAGGGATTTACATGTGGGAATCTATGTGCTCTGAATTGAGGTTGAATCCCTTCAGAGAATATTTGTATTTCTTTCTGCTAGGCACCACTAGGCAACTGCAGTTTTAAATTCATGCTTTGACTTAAGGTTTCTTGGACCATAAGGATAAGGTTAAGTGAAGTCACTTAGTCGTGTCCAACTTTGCGACCCCATGGACTGTAACCTACCAGGCTCCTACATCCATGGGATTTTCCAGGCAAGAGTACTGGAGTGGGTTGCCATTTCCTTCTCCAGGGGATCTTCTCAATTCAGGGATCGAACCCAGGTCTCCTGTATTGTAGGCAGACGCTTTACTGTCTGAGGCACCAGGGAAGTCCTTCTTGAAGCATATAAGTAATATAAATAGCAAATTTCAATCTCCAGTGAAAAGATAAAGACTTTCATATGGAAACCTTAGAAAAGGTTTATTTTCCCAAGATTCTAGGCTAATGAGATCTGTAAACAGCCTCAAGACACCTATAGTTCCAATATCCTCATAACAGACTTGAGTTCTACTTTATCACTCTCATCACCTGTAGACTTCACTTACTTTCTTGAGAGCAGGTTATATTTTACTCAGCATTTTTAGAACATCTAATGTTGGAGGAATACTTTTTTTCCTAGGAGATCTAGTCAACTATCTTGTTGGCAGTGATGCTATAAGATGATTTGAGGTATAAATGAAAGATGAGAGAAATTTTAGAACAAGAACTGCATTTAGGACATATTTATTTTAGAACAAAAACATTTAACTATGATTATAGGCAGAATATAAGATGAAAACTTAAGGAAAATTGAAGTATTCCAGCAAGTGATATCAGTTAAAGGGTATTCCAGACAAAAAGAACAGAGAATCATACAAAGTTTTCAAAATGGATAGGACCTCCTAGACTAAAATGAAAGTATATATTTTGGCTAAAGTACAAAATAAAAAGTAATATACATAAGATTAGAAAAATATAGTATGTCTAGATGGTGGGAAATTGGGAATACAACGCTTAAGACTTTGGAATTTTGTCTGAATCTGAATGAGAATTTTAACTGAAATGCCTTGGAAAGAGGTGAGTTCAGTAATATTGTTTGGAGTCTCGTATATAGACTCTATATGTCTTTTATTTGAAGTTACATATATTTGACATGTTCAGTTCTTTCTCTAGGACCAGGGTGACCTGAAACAGGGAGTCCTATTGGGTGATAAAATAATCTGAAGTTGTTTTTCTCCATCCAGATATGCCTGTGTGCTTGTACTACTTATGCATGCTCTTAATATTAAGAGATGATTTAAAATGAGTTTACATTGAGAATTCCTCAGCAAACATTTAATAACTTGTATAACTATTTCTTATAATCCCTTATGAGGTAAATGTGTATCTAAGAGAAGCAGAAAAAATCTAGGATTGCTGCTCTTTGAATAAAAGCAAAGAGAGATGTGGATTTGTTAGACAATTGAGGGGAAAAAATAAAGTTAAAAAGAGTGCCAAATGTTTTGTGGACTGATTCAGTTTGGATTGAGGTAACCTATGACCAACTGTTAATACTTTTCATTAAATCATCTTGTACAAAGAGTTTGGATTGCTGCTGTGGATGTTTTCTGAACATTATCAGAGGCAAGGGCTTGGCTCCAAATCTATCTTTTAGTACACACCTCCTTCCTCCACTCTGGGTTCAATTCAGTTCAATCACTCAGTCAGGTCCGACTCTTTGTGACCCCATGGACTGCAGCACACAAGGCTTCTTTGTCCATCAACAACTCCTGGTGTTTACTCAAACTCATGTCCATCGAATCGGTGATACCATCCAACCACCTCATTCTCTGTTGTTCCCTTCTTCTCCTGCCTTCAATCTTTCCCAGCATCAGGGTCTTTTCCAGTGAGTCAGTTCTTTGCATCAAGTGGCCAAAGTATTGGAGTCTCAGCTTCAACATCAGTCCTTCCAATGAATATTCAAGATTGATTTCCTTTAGGATGGACTAGTTGGATCTCCTTGCAGTCCAAGGGTCTCTCAAGAGTCTCCTTCAACTCCACAGTTCAAAAGCATCAAATCTTTGGCACTCAACTTTCTTTATGGGACAGCTCTCAATTCCATCCATGACTACTGGAAAAACCATAGCTTTGACTAGCTGGACCTTTGTTGGCAAAGTAGTGTCTCTGCTTTTCAATATGCAGTCTAAGTTGGTCATCATAGTGCTTCTTCCAAGGAGCAAGCATCTTTCAGTTTCACAGCTGCAGTCACTATTTGCAGTGACTTTGGAGCCCCAAAATCTGGGTACTTGGTGATGAGCAGGCAGCTAGAACCTCTCAAGGCTGTCCTTATTATTTAAGATCTGCAGGTTATCATGCAGAATAAAAGAGTAATTTATGTATATATATGTTTGTATTCTAGTTTGCATTTTAGTACAAAGATCTTTGCTTTAATTATTTAGATGCCAGTGATATTTATTTTGTCACAGATGAAGAAGAAATCTAGAACTCTCTGAATTAAACTCAACCCAAAGTAACTTGATGAAAGTCAAAGAGGAGAGTGAAAAAGCTGGCTTAAAGCTCAGCATTCAGAAATCTAAGACCATGGCATCCAGTCCCATCATTTTGAGGCAAATAGATGGAGAAACAGTGGAAACAGTGGCTGAGTTTATTTTGAGGGGACTCCAAAATCACTGCAGATGGTGATTGCAGCTAGGAATTAAAAGACGCTTACACTTGGAAGAAAAGTTATGACCATTCTAGACAGCATATTAAAAAGCAGAGACATTACTTTGTCAACAAAGGTCCATCTAGTCAAGGCTACGGTATTTCCAGTGGTCATATATGGATGTGAGAGTTGGACTGTGAAGAAGGCTGAGCACCAAAGAATTGATGCTTTTGAACTGTGGTGTTGGAGAAGACTCTTGAGAGTTCCTTGGACTGCCAGGAGATCCAACCAGTCAATCCCAAAGGAGATCAGTCCTGGGTGTTGTTTGGAAGGACTGATGCTAAAGCTGAAACTCCAGTAATTTGGCCACCTGATGTGAAGAGCTGACTCATTGGAAAAGACCTTTATGCTGGGAAAGATTGAGAGCAGGAGGAGGAGAAGGGGACAATAGAAAATGAGATGGTTGGATGGCATCATCGACTCAACGGACATGGGTTTGGGTGGACTCCAGGAGCTGGTGATGGGCAGGGAGGCCTAGTGTGCTGCAGTCATGGTGTTGCAAAGAGTTGGACAAGACTGAGTGGCTGAATTGAACTGAAAAGTAACTATATTACAGATAACCTGAGTTTCAGAATTTCTTACATGTAATTCAGTTCTCATAAGTGACAAATCGTCTTATTAACAGCCCTAAATTATGTTCCTGCTTAGGTTGCTGGCTTTCATTATACAGAGCCTTGACTTTGTGTAGTTTCTCTGAGGCAACTGAGTGTTGGGCCTGGAAGCCAAACCCCTGCAATGGTTTTACAAACTTGGCAACATAAGGTGTCTGCTTAGATATCAAAATATGCCTGTTCTCTTATCCCCCATACTGTACTTGAATACATTTTCCACTTACTGCCAACATGCTTTTGCTCTATGCTAAATTTCTGAATCAAATCTTGACTGTTTTCAGATTGGAATTTTTTTAGTTGTGCCTCTGCACAGATCTCAATTCTCAATCCAATTTTGGACCTTCTACATTGCCCTAGTAAGTTATAATGAAATGCAATATGCCTATCCGCTTTTCAAAATATGGTTAGAATAGTTTTTAATGTTAAGGTTAGAGGAGAGTTTGACAGTAGGAATATTAAATAATTATACTGCTGCTTAACAATTATTACAAACTTAGAGGCTTAGAACAACATACATTTATTATCTCAGTTCTGATGAATCAGCAGTCTAGGCATGGTTAAACTGGGTACCTCTGTTTAACATCTCACAGGTTGCAATCTAATTGTTTGCCAGGCTGCAGTTGTCAAATTTTAATTTCTTATGGTTTTAGAACTGAAGTTGCTGCTTCCTTGATAGCTATTAGCAACTCTCAGCAACTAGAGGCCCTGGCAGTTCTTTGTGAGTTAGTACACTCATAATATTGCAAATTACTTCTTCAAAATCAATAGGAGAAACTCTTATTCCAGTCTGTTAAGACAGAATAGCATCCAGTATTGACAACAAGAGAAGGACTTTCCCGTTACTGTTGCCATATTCTGCGGCTAGAAGCAAGTCACAAGTTCAGTACACTTAAGGTCAATTCACACTCACATTAGTACTAGAAACCAATAGGAGGCCTATGGAATCTTGATCTCTGCATAACTAACTTTGAGCAGACATAGGTTTATGGAATCTGACTTGTCTAACCAAAATAAGCTTTTGATCTTAGAGGGGAAGAATATAATTATTTTTTAAAAGAAAATCCAAATTCTTATTTACCCTTCAAACAATATGATGCTGTAAAAATGTATTTATATCACTATATTAAGCATAAATGAATTATTGAAATTATTAAGTATTGTTTAAATGAAAAATAAAGATGCCTGTTAAGACTCAGATATTCAGTAGTTAGAAATGTACCTAAGACTATCAAAGTATCAGTTTTGTAACATCATAAATATAGAATACAAATTCAGATAAAACTTCCCTAAGGAAATGTAATATTTTATAGGAAAAATGTTCAGATTTTTAGCTTCATTAATTAAAACTATAATTAAAGCTATCATCAAGAAGACTATTCACACTGGAGTGAGCTCATTTATGGATACATTCATTCAACAAATATATATTTTGTTACATCTAACATTGGTAATGAAAAGGGGACTAGAAGAGACAGAGTTTCGACCTTCATAGATTTTCCAGTGTAGTGGGAGAGGCACAAAATCAAACAAGGAATTATGTTCAAGTATAGTAACTTATATGGTATCTTATAGAACACTGTAAGTTTACTGTACTTAAGATACCATATAAGTTACCACAAGGAAAAATCTATGAGGGCCTGTCTCTTCTGGTCTGCTTTGCCTTCCCAATGTTAGATGTAACAAAATATGAGCCAGAGATCAAATTGTCAATATCCATTGGATCAAAGAAAAAGCAAGCGGATTCCAGAAAAACGTCTACTCCTGATTATTGCCTATGCCAAAGCCTTTGACTCTGTTGATCACACAAACTGGAAAATTCTTAAAGAGATGGGCATACTAGACCACCTGACCTGCCTCCTGAGAAATCTGTATGCAGGTCAGGAAGCAACAGTTAAAACTGGACGTGGAACAACAGACTGGTTCCAAATTGAGAAAGGAGTACGTCAAGGTTGCATATTGTCACCCTGCTTATTTAACTTCTATGCAGAGTACATCATGCAAAATGCTGGGCAGGATCAAGCACAAGCTGGAATCAATATTTCTGGGAGAAATATCAATAACCTCAGATATGCAGATAACACCACCTTTATGGCAGAAAGTGAAGAAGAACTAAAGAACTTCTTGATGAAAGTTAAAGAGACAGTGAAAAAGTTGGCTTAAAGCTCAACATTCAGAACAATAAGATCCTGGCATCTAGTCCCATCACTTCATGGGAAATAGATGGGAAAACAATAAACAGTGACAGACTTTATTTTCCTGGGCTCCAAAATCACTGCAGATGGTGACTGCAGCCAGGAAATTAATAGACACTCCTTGAAAGGAAAGTTATGACCCACCTAGACAGCATATTGAAAAGCAGAAGCATTACTTTGCCAACAAAGCTCCGTCTAGTCAAGGCTATGGTTTTCCGAGTGGTCATGTATGGATGTGAGAGTTGGACTGTGAAGAAGGCTGAGCACCAAAGAATTGATGCTTTTGAACTGTGGTGGGACAGCCTGGAAGGCAGTAGTCCATGGGGTTGCTAGGAGTTGGACATGACTGAGCGACTTCACTTTCACTTTTCACTTTTATGCATTGGAGAAGGAAATGGCAACCCACTCCAGTGTTCTTGCCTGGAGAATCCCAGGGATGAGGGAGCCTGATGGGCTGCAGTCTATGAGGTCACACAGAGTCGGACACGACTGAAGCGACAGCAATAACAGCAGCTCTTATGTATAGGTTTTTTTATTCATTCTGAATTTATGTTTTTATATGAGGTGAGATATGAGATCTAGCTTCAGTCTTGGGCAAGAAGACATTCCATTGTTCCAGCACTATTTGTTGAAAAGACTATTTTCCCCCATTAAATGGTTTTAGAATCCTTGTTGAAAATCATTTGCTATATTGTATGGGTTTATTTCTGAAGTCTCAATTATATTCCATTGCTATATATGTCTATTCTTATACCAGTACCAGAGTGTTTTGATAGTTGACTTTGTAAAATGTTTTGAAATCAGAAGTGTAAGTCCTTCAACTTTGTTGTTTTTGAGATGGTATTGGCTATTAGGATCAATACAGAAATTTCTGCAAAAAGTTGAAACTGGGATTTTTTTAAAATAAGAATTGTGGTAAATCTGTAGATCAAATATGAGTTGTATTACTCTCCCAATATTGTCTCCCAATATATAAACATAAGATATTTCCTCCATTTATTTAGGGCTTCTTTATTTTTTTTTTCAATGATGATTTTTAGTCTGAAATGTACAAGTCTTACATTTCTTTGTTAAATATATCCCTGAGTTTTAAATTATTTTGGATCCTATTATAAATAGAATGGATTTATTAATATAATTTCCGAATTGTTTATTGCTAGTATATAGAAATACATGGATTTTCTATATTGATCTTATATCCTAGAAACTTACTGGACTCCTCTATCAGTTCTAAAATTTGTTTTGTGGATTACTCTGAATTTTTCATATACAAATCATGTCACTCATGTTGCATAAGTGAGACAGGCTAGAACCCTGGACCCATCACTGCAGTGATTGCACCTTGACAAATGTCTCCTTGAGCAACAAAATACAAAGAAACTATTAAGAGACTAAAGATAACTGCAGACATGCTCAGTTGGGGCTTCTCTTGTGGCTCAGAGGGTAAAGCATCTGCCTGCAATGTAGAAGACCCAGGTTCAGTCCCTGGGCCGGGAAGATCCCCTTGAGAAGGAAATGGCAACCCACTCCAGTATTCCTGCCTGGAGAATCCCAGAGACAGAGGAGCCTGGTGGGCTACAGTCCACAGGGTCACAAAGAGTCAGACACGACTGTTCGACTTCATTTTCACTTTATGAGCAAAAGGATGCAAAAAGACTAAAATTAAATTGCCATTTCTGAGGTATAGGGAGCAAAAATAGGGCACTACACATGATTCCTGCACACAGCACTACCAAGGACGTGGGCAGACCACCTAAAGCACCCCTCCACCCCAGCCCACCGTCTCCACCACCCTCATTCCATTTAAGGGAACAGTTGCCTCCCTCGGAGTGAGCAACAACATCTGTCATTTGTTTTTGCTCCCTCACAATGCACCATGAACCCCAGTAAAGCCTTGCCTGAATTCATCTGGCCTCCTATCAATTTCTATTGATTAAGGAATTCAAGGACTCTGGTCTGTAACATAAACAGAGATACTTTTACTTCTTGCGAATTCGATACCCATTTATTTCTTCTTCTTGACAAATTGCTCTGGCTAGAAATCCAATACAATATTAAGTAAAAGTAGCAAGAGTGAATATCTTTTACTTTTCCTGATCTTAGAGGGAAAATGTATTTGCTTTTTCATATTACTCAGTATTATCTGTGAGTTTTCAATAGATGTCCTTATAAAGTTGAGGAAGTTCCCCTCTATTTCTAGTTTGTCAAGTATTCTTATCATGAGAGAATGCTGAATTTTGTCAGATGCTTTCTCTACAACAGTTGAGATGGCCATGCTGTTTTGTCTTTATTCTAGTAGTATGGGTAATCTTGGTGGAGTTTCATATACTACACCAGTGCGTCTTACCGAAGGATATATATACCACTTGGTAATGATGTATAACTCTTTTCATACGTTGTTAAACTCAGTGTGCTACTATTTTGACAAGGATTTCTGCCTTTGTGTTCCTAAGAGAAAACTTTAATGCAATTTAATTTTTTTGTAAAGTGTCTGTTTTTGGTACCAAGATAATACTGGCCTCATGGAATGAATTATTTGAGGTTAAAGAATGGATTAAAGAGAAAAAGACAGTGATAAGTGGATCAGTGGAAGATTTGTTGCAATAACTCAGGTGTATATGATTAATATATGACTTAGAGTAATGATAATGAAAGTGGAAATGAGGAAAGACATCAACATTCAGTATCAGGAGCAAAAACAGAATTTTTCTCTTGGTAATCAAGAGAGAGCTGTGCATGTGAGACATAGTGTCTTAACAAAACAAATTTTTCATCTTAAATAGGCAATGAGAAACAAAAACAGAACAAAATAAAATGTTCAGAACTTGGCAGACTTTCAGGAGAGAGGGCGATGGGGACTGTGGCAGTGGTAATTGTATGCTACTAACTAACTGGACATGGGACAAGAGACTGGCTCCAAATAGGAAAAGGAGTATGTCAAGGCTGCATATTGTAACGCTGCTTATTTAACTTATACGCAGAGTACATCATGAGAAATGCTGGGCTGGAAGAAGCACAAGCTGGAATCAAGATTGCCAGAAGAAATATCAATAACCTCAGATATGAATATGACACCACCCTTATGGTAGAAAGTGAAGAGGAACTAAAAAGCCTCTTGATGAAAGTGAAAGAGGAGAGTGAAAAAGTTGGCTTAAAATTCAACATTCAGAATATAAAGGTCATGGCCTCTGGTCCCATCACTTTATGGGAAATAGATGGGGAAACAGTGGAAACAGTGTCAGGCTTTATTTTGGGGGGCTCCAAAATCACTGCAGATGGTGATTGTAGCCATGAAATTAAAAGATGCTTACTCCTTGGAAGAAAAGTTATCAACATTCAGAATATAAAGGTCATGGCCTCTGGTCCCATCACTTTATGGGAAATAGATGGGGAAACAGTGGAAACAGTGTCAGGCTTTATTTTGGGGGGCTCCAAAATCACTGCAGATGGTGATTGTAGCCATGAAATTAAAAGATGCTTACTCCTTGGAAGAAAAGTTATGACCCACCTAGATAGCATATTCAAAAGCAGAGACATTACTTTGCCGACTAAGGTCTGTCTAGTCAAGGCTGTGGTTTTTCAGTGGTCATGTATGGATGTGAGAGTTGGACTGTGAAGAAGGCTGAGCACTGAAGAATTGATGCTTTTGAACTGTGGTGTTGGAGAAGACTCTTGAGAGTCCCTTGGACTGAAAGAAGATCCAACCAGTCCACTCTGAAGGAGATCAGCCCTGGGTTTTCTTTCGAAGGAATGATGCTAAAGCTGAAACTCCAGTACTTTGGCCATCTCATGCGAACAGTTGACTCATTGGGAAAGACTTTGATGCTGGGAGAGATGGAGGCAGAAAGAAAAGGGGATGAGAGAGGATGAGATGGCTGGATGGCATCACCGACTCGATGGATGTGAATTTGAGTCAACCCTGGGAGTTAGTGATGGACAGGGAGGCCTGGCATGCTGCAATTCATGGGGTCTCAAAGAGTCAGACACGCTGAGTGACTGAACTGAACTGAACTGAACTGGTTAGTTTCTAGATGCATGGTTACTAATATGATGTTATAATTGATCAACTTGCATGGGTTAGATCTTCCCAAGTGGCTCAGTGGTAAAGAATAGCATGCCAATGCAAGAGACACAAGAGACACAAGTTCAGTCCCTGGGTTGGGAAGATTCCCTGGAGTAGGACATGGCAACCCACTCCAGTATACTTACCTGGAAAATCCCATGGACAGAGGAACCTGGTGGGCTACAGTCCATAGGGCTGCAAAGAGGCGGACACAACTGAGCAACTGAGCACACATGCACGGCATGGGTTTAAACTTGGCATGAGATTAAAACTGATCCTAATGATTACTTAATATTATAGACAAGTAAGAATAGGAATATTTTATTCTCAGAGAGAAATGAACAGATTAAAAGTGAATTGACAGTATATCTGATTTGATGGGACAGTGAAGCAGAGGATTACATTAAAGATGCCATTAAGATTTCTGGTCTGAAAAATTAAATGTAAGCTCTGCCAGGTCAAGAATCTTTCTCCTTTGTTGTCTGATGAATACAAGCTCTGGGAAAGAACCTGATGTGTAATATGCATTTTATAAATATTTTTGAATTAAAAAAATTCTATTACCCTATAGTGCTTTAATGGAATTTCATAATCTGGATATGTTCAATCTCAGATATCTGCAAAACATCCAAATGAAAACAGCTTGAAGTCAACAGGAAATAAAAGCTTTGAATTAGTACAGATGTTTGATCTGCTTAGATTCTGTAGCCTCAGCATAAAGATGGCTATTGAAAAAATAAGATCAGATGAAATACCTAATAGATATTATAGGACAAAAAAAAAGAAAAAGAAAGAAAGAAACAACATCTCTAGAACAGACACCTGTCAAAACAAACAGTTAAGGAACCAGGGCCATTATAGAGCCTGCAAAGGAGACTGATAATAAAAGACCTGAAATGATGAAAGCAACATGGAAGCTAGAGGAAGTTTCTTTTTCTCATTTTCTTTGATTTTTTTCCCTTCTGAAGGAGAAAATAATTAACCTTGCTAAATGATCTCTAGGGAGTGAGCAAGGGAAAAAAATAAAAAGGACTGCCAGGTGTTCATCAGATCAAACAACAGTTGAGTCATTGGTGTCCTTGACAAAAGTTGTGTCAGTAGAGTGGTGAGTGGTGTGCATGGAAAGAGTCTCAGGTGAGGAGAGGAACTGGTGGTTTACATGTGAAGGAGGAGAGCAGGCAAAGTGGCATCTGGAGGCAGGCTTTGGATATAGAAAAGAAGGTTATTTTTATTTTTTAAGTTGAGGGAAATTCGAGCACGTTAAATGCAGAATCGAAGAGAAAAACAAATGGAGAGAATTTTAAGACATGGGAAAGAGAAAACTTGATCAAAAGGTCAATACACAGTTAGTGGAAATTCATGATTCTATAATTTTCTCTCTTGAAACCCTCACAGCTCTAAATTTCCCTGATGATTTGAATTGTCTATATACATTACTATATTTGAGAAGGGATTTATTGTTAGACATCATATTAGAAGTAATATAAAGATATTACGTAATACACGAACAGTCTTTATTCCTTTTGTGGGGATACATATAGGCTTTAAATTTATCCAGAGTTTACAAGAACTTTTTGATGTTTCAATTCAGTTCAGTTCATTTCAGTTGCTCAGTTGTCTCCAACGCTTTGAGACCCCCATGAACTGCAGCACACCAGCCCTCCCTGTCCATCACCAACACCTGGAGCTCACTCAAACTTATGTCCGTTGAGTTAGTGATGCCATCCA
>SJYC01076245.1:0-14630 GCA_006408675.1 Madoqua kirkii | reverse complement strand
GTCCTGGCATTTCTGTGGAAGGAATGACGCTGAAGCTGAACCTCCAGTACTTTGGCCACCTCATGAGAAGAGCTGACTCATTGAAAAAGACTCTGATGCTAGGAGGGACTGGAGGCAGGAGGAGAAGAAGACAACAGGGGATGAGTTGGCTGGATGGCATCACAGACTCCATGAATGTGGGTCTGATTGAACTCTGGTAGATGGTGATGAACAGGGAGGCCTTGTGTGCTGCAATTCATGGGGTCGCAAAGAGTTGGACACATTTGAGCGAGTGAACTGAACTGATGGTGATTATGAAATAATGAAATGCTATCTCTATAAATTCTTCTATATTTAATAGTTTATAGGGCCTTATTTTTGTGAATAAGATATTCATTACTCTAAATTTATTTTAAAAATAACTATCTAATGAATTGATTGTAATTCACTATCATAATCCATTTCTATTATTATTTATTTTCATACTTATTATGTCCTAAATTTGGCCAGTGAGAATCCTTTTATCATCTCTTTTTTTTGGTCAGTTAATTCCCATCAGTGTTTAACTATTTTCTCCCTAATTATAAAATTACATGCATATATGTAGTATTATGTATATATGAACATGTACCTATATATATTATCTATATATACATTAAAGTATCTTTTTCTGATCTCTAATTCAAATAAAAAACAAGAACATTTTCTTTTTCCTTTAATTTCTTATCATATCAACTTTTTTCCACAGTGAAGAACTTAATTCTCAATAATAATAATATATTAAGTTATTTTCTTGATTCTATTATACAAATGGGCTTCCTTGGTGGGTCAGACAGTAAAGCGTCTGCCTGCAATGCGGGCAACTCAGGTTCGTTCCCTGGCTCGGGAAGATCCCCTGGAGAAAGAAATGGCAACACAGTCCATACTCTTGCCTAGAAAATTCCATGGACAGAGGAGCCTTGTAGGCTACAGTCCATGGGGTCACAGAGTCGGACACAACTGAGCAACTTCACTTTACTTTACTGGATGAATAAAATAGTTTCAAACTTGCTGCACTAATTCCACTAATAACAACACACAAGTAATAGTAAAGATTTCTTTTCATCCCTACAATACGTTCTATCTATTCATAGGAATAGTAACTCAATATTTCACTCATTAAAAAAAAATAAGTCTATTGATTGATAGATACTTCTATTAAGATAAGCCCTATGATAGCATACTGAATCACACATGTAATTATAATGATATATTAATGAAGAGAGAGCCAATTGAAATAGAAACCAACATTATATTGCTCCCTTTTTTACTTTTATTTGGTGAATAGCACACTGGAAAATGACTTATTTGAAAAAATTTCTTTGAGGTTAAACTCTGATGGCAATTTGGGGTACAAAAGGGAAAAAAGAAAGAATTCCCCTCCCAACTTTATTAAAATGTTGCCCCAGTATTAGGTCATGCATGGAGGGAAAAAGGATCATTTGTGCTCATTAAAAATAATAATGTTCATTTATGAATTATTTTCAGAGATGTGTACTTGGGGGGGAAAGAGTCACCTGCATTCTCAAAGATATAGATATAAAGGGATGAGCTCATTTAACAGGCTTCGTTTCACATTCTATGTCTTTACTGTTGCAAAATGACACCTTTGCAGTTTAGAGGGACCGCCAGACACTGTTATAACTAAAATTGAATAAAATTCCGAGCTGTGTCAAAGACATTGTTTGAATTCACTTAAAAGTGTTTTATGTCACTGCTCTCCAACTCCCCTTCTCTAGTCATGATCTGCCTGTGGCAAACTGTTTCTCTCTGGGACTGAAAAGATTACTCCCACTGATACTCCTCTGACAGTGTGAATATTGACTTGCACTTATAAAGGTCAGGCAGTTCCACTAGTTAATAGGAGTGAGAAGAGCAGTTCCAACAAGCCTTTTTGAAAGGAATTTACCTTCAAATTGCAAAGCATGCTGCTCTGTGGAACCAGTGTTGGCAACCAACAAAATACACTACATCTCTGCTCTCCAAAAACACCAACAGGAGCCCAAAAGTTAATGTTAAAAAAGCATGCGACGTAGCAGACAAACTTCCATGGAAACACCATCCAGGATATGCCTTGTTATTTTTATTTTTCAAAGAGTGTTGAGTGCTGTGGGGTAATTCTCTGGGCCTTTAACTTTCCTCAATGTATAATAGCCTTTTTTACTTTTAAGAACCATGTGTGAACCACATACATTTTTCTCAGCATCATTCTGACACAAGATCAAGAAAAAGGTGTAATCCCAGTGGAGCATGATGCCTCCTTACCTATCCTTTGAGAAGTCCTTTGCCTTCTGTTAGTGTCTCATGACTTGAAAGTTCAGGAAAAACTGATATCATTTAAGGTCTCTGGGAATGTGGCCTACTCATTAATAACAGTGTCTGGAGATACAGTGCAAGAAGGATGGGAGTGAGGAAGCAGGATGGAACTTGAGAATGAGACTTCACTTTTCATCCTGATGGAAAGTAAAACAAATATTTTTAATTTTTAATAAAACACATGCATATTGTGACACCAGCAGCAGAAAGAATGTGCTGCATATAAATGAAGATGACTCCCTGGTTTGCCTAGAGCTGTGGAAGACAGCAGACATGAAGATGAAGAGGGCCTTTTACAAGTAATCAGTAGGAAGAAGAGTAAGTGCTGGGTGTCTTAGAAAGCAAAGCTTTCATGATTCCAGAGCATATTTGAGAAATGGCATTACGGCTTGCCCTGCTTTAAGTTTGGCATCAGCGAGATTTTCGATTGTGCTAAAATCATCCTTAATGTCCTTTCTGCCTCATCAGTGGGGGGCCATTCAAGTAACAAAGTGCCAATCAGGGGCTCCTGCTCCTCTTTAGCTTGGAGATATTACTGTGGAGATCTTTATAAGAGCATGATCTCTCCGCTTGAGATGCCCTTTATTATAACTAGAGTTAAAGGTCTGCTGACTAGCCATTATCAAGCCCTAATGTTCTCCACTACAAAATTTTACTCTAAAATAAAGCTTAGCATACTAAGTTGGAGCCCAGGGAAGCTCTGATCTTTGCAAATTAGAAGGGAATAGAGTAGTCATTTGAGTTAAAATGAGAGTAACAAAAATATAAATATCAAACTATGTGAGTTATGCGTGTCACTACTGTCTCCAAAAATAGCATTCTTAATTAAAATGAAGTTGGAAAGCAATTACCTCATAATGTGCCATAATCATTTTTGTAAGTTTGGAATATAAAAATGTAATTAGGAAAAAGAAAAATGAGTTATAGACAGGATACATTTCTTAATCCAGAAAACTGTTAAAATCAAGTATTTTCTGAAAATGTGGGGCCTATATTGCTATTATAGAATACTTGCAATCCTTTAATCAGTCAGATACTCCTCATGCTTAAGCCTCTGCCTATAAGTTTCTTAGCCATATATATATACATATATGTGCATATATATGTATGCATACACACACACACACACACATATATATATATATAACAGCAGCCTAGAGTCAGCCTGTTAGAAGGAAATAGATCTCTACATTTTTATTTTAAAACTATTATTAAAAACATAAACTTATAATGTCTTTTTTAATTAAGTAATTTATTTTAATTGGATGAAAATAACTTTACAATATTGGGGTGGTTTTGTCATACATTGACATGAATTTTAAGAAAATACCTAAAATGCACTTTTATAGATAGTGATGCAGAATTTTCCAGAATTAAAAAAAAATAAAAACATGTTAATTATAGGTTCCCAGGACATCAACGTTTCTGTAGGTAATGGTTATAAACTTAAGGCAAGATTAAAAGCAAACTACCTTAAGTCTCTGGAGAGTAAACAGTGGCAGGCAGACTCTGGAGAAGCACTGGTACTAGGAAGAGGAGACTTTCACAGATTACATTTGCAAAGAATTTATATGGAAATAAACAAAGTAATAAAGAGTGAAATAATGCCTTTTTTTAGATAGTGTGGTCAGGAAAGACCATTCTGAGGATTCATATGGAGCTAAGAAGTAATATATAAGACTTAGCCAACTAATAAAATTTCTGGGGAGGAATACTGGAGTCAAAAGAAAGAATGATTGCTGAGGTCCTGGGGTAATGCTCAGCATGTTCCAGAAGCAAAATGGAGACCCATGGAGCTGAATGCTAGAGATTAAAAGGCAGACTGGTGAGAAATAAAGTTGGAGAGGAAGACAGGAGCCATATTAAACATCAAAATGAAAATTACCCAGGGCTTATGTTACACCAGGGATTACATACAGAAATACAAATAAGAAATGATTCTCGCTCTAAGATATCTCCCAAGCCAGTGGTAAAATGAAGTTTCTGTACTTGCTGTCAAAGCAGCTTGTTGTGGATGGATCCTAGTCAGGTTTATATTCAATCACCTCCTAGCTCAGAATTAGACAGAGAAAGTCCTCAAAAAGTGTTTCTTGAATGGATGGATGACACATGGAGAATGTCCAACTTGATGCTGAAATACCTCAACAAGTGATATTTTCTTGGAATTATCACCATATATAGACTCTGAAATTGAGTCTAATTTGATGGCTAAAAACTAAAATGTTATAAATCTGTATATATCTACCCAGTTGGCTTCTGACCAACTTATAATTTGGGGCAAGTTGCATTAACTTCTGTTTCCTCATCTATAAAATATTTATAACTGTACTTATCATATATATATATGTGTGTGTGTGTATATACATACACACATACAAAGACATATATGACTTTTTTCAAACTTCTCTAGCAAAATTAAATAGTTCCAGAAGCAATAATCAGGAGTAGAAGAGATCTAAGGCATCATAACTTGGTGGTCACAGAGGAAGATTAAGAGGAAAGGAATCTTTCGATTATAACAAAGCAGTGTCTTCTGGAATTCTAATTTCTCGCTGTTGTTGTTTTCTACTTTTCATGTTGTATCATTATCCCTCTCTTTCATTGACTTTACATAAAAAATGCTCAAGTTTCTTGCGTCTCACAAAAGTACTCTTCCTTTAATCCTACATTTCCAACTATTACCACTCTATTCCCAAAGCTTTCTTTCTTAGTCAAGCCTCCAGAAATAATAAGATAATAGTCGTCAGGTCCACTTTTTCACCTTTCATTAATTCTCTAATCACTAAGACATATGGCTTTGTTATCTAAAACTCCCCAGTAAATGCCACATAAAAATGAGATTTGTCTAAAGGCTTTCCTCTAAAGCAGCTAAAGTCTAGGTCCTGATATTAAACATGCTACAACACAATAATGACAAAGGCATTCATATTTAGGCTTCAGTGCTTTTAATATGATATTCATTGAGTTGTGTGACTCCTATCTGGGGAGCTCAGCCTCTGAGGGCCTAGTAGGTAGCCTAGCCATAGTCTATGAATCTATTAATTTAATTAATTTTGGTATAATAGCCAAGTCATTATAGAGTATAAAAGAAATTGTTTCAGGCCCTCAGCAGCAAGTAGACTTATTTACTACCTGTTTCCAGGTGGAGCTAGAGGTAAAGAACCTGCCTGTCATTGAAGGAGACATGAGAGACATGGTTCAGTCCCTGGGTCAGGAAGATCCCCTGGAGGAGGGCACGGCCACCCACTCCGGTATTCTTTCCTGGAGAATCCCATGAACAAAGGTGTCTGGTGGACTATGGTCCACAGGGGCACAAAGAATCAGACACGGCTGAAGTGAATTAGCATGCATGCATGCACGAGATCCAAGTACAATAGAGAAATGTGTGTAGCTTGAAGAGGCAGATGAGTTACAGAGAAAGTCAAGTTGTGATAAGAACACAAACGGATTTTGTAGGCTGAGCAGTTCCGTATGTTGATACACTGCCATTGTGAATCTGCTATGAAATGACTAAATTGAAGAGAAATGAAAATCATAGGATTAAACAGTTTGAGAGAATTTAAGGTTGAAGTAATAGCTGTATATATAAATGTTGAAGATACAGCATTTCTTGTCTATACAACATTTTTGACACTAAACATGCTATTTCTCTAAGCATGTTTGCTGTCTGAGATGTAATTTTTTAAGTAAGCACATCTTTTTTGTTGTTGTTGTTGTTGTCAATGAAACTATAAGTACCTAAGGACAGGTGCTGATCACCATGCCTTTTGTATCTACCATGGTGGATACAAAAATCCACTACACCCACTGGATTCTGGAAAAATCAAGGTGAACTATGCATCAATCAACTAAGAAAGAAGTATTTTCAACCCAGTGAGATTTAATATATTAAGGTTCTCAACCTGACGATCTATAATTTAGAATTTGTTTATATCTGATTTTTTCCTCTTTTTGATCTTACAACTTTGAAGCAGGAATTTAATGATCCCAAATAACTCTAGATGAATAATGGTATTTGAAATAAATTTGATTTAAGTATTGGTTAAGCCTTATTTTTTGTTCTTAGAGAAATAGGTATTTAGACTGTCAGAGAAGACTAATAATTTTCTTCAAATTTGTATTAATATTGCACAGAAGAACAAGAGACGTAATCTTTGTTTGTAGAACTTCTTTTGTGTTGATGGATGATTCATATCAAAATGCAGTTTCTTTCAGATGTGTCATTATAATAGACTTCATAGTTCTTTTTGTTAAATTACAACACTATAATGTGTGGTGGTGTCTTAAGTTTTCCTAATGACAATATAACTTTGTGAAACATTATTTCTATTAAGAGAATGAATCCATGCATTAGTGAAGTTCATGACACATTTTGAAAATATAGATGTTATGACTCATGTATATTCTAGCTTAACCTCCAGTTTACAGTTGCATAATTAAATTCCAAGAACAGTTTATTCATCTTCTATAGAATGCCAATCCCACCACAAAGTTATAAAGGTAGCATTTAGCAGGAGTGGTAGCTCACTTAGTTGATCAAATGACTTGATTATTAAAGGGTTTTTGGACTAATTTATAAATAAGGAAGTAGACTCCAGAGCCCAAATACTAACTTCACCTACTGCTACCACATTATTTAAGAACTAACCTGGAATTTTCTGCTGCCATCTGTAATTGCTAATTACATTACTGGACTAGCCTTCATACCAAAACAATCCAAAAAGTAGGGAAAAAATATGTCGATTGTTTTCAGACATTGGATTGAAAGTAGCAGAATACTGTGGTCCCTAAAAAGAGAGGAAATCAGAGGTGAATACCACAACAGCACCAGCTTGATCTGGGGAAGAAGAGGGAGGTATAGTGTTGGAGCCACAGGAATCCAGGGGAGGAAGTTTCCTGGGAATCCTACAGTAAGGGCAGGGCTATGCAAACACAGGGTGAGACTATAAGGAGGTGACCAGGAAGCAGATGCTACAGAGTTGAGAACAGAACAGAAATACTAGCAGTCAAGCAGTGCAGGTAGATATTGGAATTATGACCCAGATAGAATAGAGAGATTTTAGTGACTCTGTTGTCAGACATGATCATAGGCTTATTTATTTTTTAACTTTGTGTTTTTACATAATTACAGATTCATTTGCAGTTGCCAAAAATAATACAAAGATTCTAGAAACTCGACCAGTTTCCCTATTGGTTACAACTGCGTACACTATGACGACTAAGGAACTGGATAAAATCTACATATCTTACTCAGATTTCACTAGTTTGCAAGCACTTTTGTGTGTATGGGTGCTTTAGTTCTATGCAATTTTATAACATGTACCAATTAGTTTAACCATTCATCTATTGAAGATCAGCTTCTACTGGACATGCAGACCAGGGACAGGGGTGCCACATAGCCCTGCTTCCAGCTGCCTTATTTAATTCAGAATAGTATTGAACCCAACTGACACTAAAGTGGGTAAACTAAGGCACAATCAGTTTACTCAGTAGATGGCAAAAGATTATCTCTCTGCTCAGCCCTGCAAACACTCCATAGGGGCACAACCTGCTTAGAGTGGGGATGGAAAATAAACTCCCTGCTTGCCCACCAAAACTGTGTGGAGTGTGGAGGAAAAGTACTACTCTGTTGGGTGTTATCCCTGGAAAACTAGAATTACAAAGAACTAGGACTCCTCTGGTGGTCCAGTGGCTAAGACTCAGGCTCCCAGTGCAGGGCACCTGGGTTTAATCCTTGGTCAGGGAATTAGATCCCACATGATGCAAATAAGAGCTTGAGTGCTGCAAATAAGAAGTCTGCATGAAAATCCCATGTGCCACAGCTAAAACTGCGGCAGCCAAAAGAATAAAATTTAAAAATAAAATAGTAAATTTAAAGAAGAAAAAAGGACAAAATCTTTACAAACTAGAGATAGGCAAGTATTGCATAACAGAGACAGGAGACAGCTGCCACTGACAGTGATAACTGCTGTACAGTTAAATATATTTAAATTAAAAATGATTACTCTTTTAGCAGACTTGTGTTTGCCAAGTGGGAGGGTTCGGAGAGAGGGCTGGATTGGGAAATTGGGATTAGTAGATGTAAACAATTATACATGAGCTTCCCTGGTGGCTCAGATGATAAAGAATCTGGCTGCAATAAAGGAGACACAGGTTTGGCCCTTGGGTTGGGAAGATCCCCTAGAGAAGGAAATGGCAACCCACTCCAGTTTTCTTGCCTGGGAAATCCCATGGACAGGGGAGCCTGGTGGGCTATATAGTCCATGAAGTTGCAAAGAGTTGGACCTGACTGAGTAACTAACACCTCTGGCAAACAATTATACATATGAAGGATAAACAAAACTCTGAGCTTCTCTGATGGCTCAGGGTATAAAGAATTTGCCTGCAATGCAGGCAGGTTCAATCCCTGGCTCAGGATGAACCCTCGAGAAGGGAATGGCAGCCCACTCTAGTATTCTGGCCTGGAGAATTCCATGGACAGATGAGTCTGGCGGGCTACAGTTCATGGGGTTGCAAAGAGTCGGACATGACTAAGTGAATAACACTTTTTTCAAACAAGGTCCTACAGTATAGCATAGAGAACTATTTTTAATAGCCTATGATAAACCATAAGAAAAGAAATATGTATAACTGAATCACATTTGTGTATAGCAGAGACTAACACAGTATTGTAAATCAACTATACTTCAATAAAATAAAAATTTTAAAAGCTATTGTTCTTTCAATGGTGTATTATTTGCTCAGCGTTGTCCAGCTCTTTGCCACCCCATGGACTGTAGCCTGCCAGGCTCCTTCCCAAACCAGGGATTGAACACAGGTCTCGAACCCAGACCTCCCACATTGCAGGCAGATTCTTTACCATCTGAGCCACCAGGGAAGCCCTCTGCCTTTTAAAGATTCTGTTATGAAATTTAAAATACACATAAAAGATTGAAATAATAAATATATATACATATGTATATGTGTATATACACTAACAAATACACACAGAATTGTACCCATAATCCATAAGAAACATTGAAAAACTCAACAATAACCTCAATGTTCATTGCAGTGTTATTTACAATAGCCAGGACATGGAAGTAACCTAAATATCCATCTACAGAGGAATAAAGATGTGGTAAAGATGTACAGTATTAATAGATGATGATTAGCCAAAAAAAAGAACAAAATTGTGCCATTTGCAGAGATGATGAACCTAGAGATTGTCATACGGAGTAAAGTAAGTCAGAAAGAGAAAAACAAATACTGTATATTAGTGCATATATGTGGAATATGTATTAAAAAAACAGTACAGGTGACCCTATTTGCAAAGCAGAAATAGAGACAAAGACACAGAGAATAAATATATGAGCAGCAAGTGGAGAAAGTAGTGGGAATAAATTGAGAGATTGGAATTAACATAAAACACACTACTATGTATAAAATAGATAGCTAATGATAACCTACTGCATAGCACAGGGGAAAGAAAAAAGAAGGTACAAACTGTAGGATATTTATTAACTTTAAAAATTTGTCCCAATATACAAATATGCAAACAAATAGTATTTGATTCTAATTATTCAAGATACTTTGTAGAGTCAAATTCAGAGAATCAGAAAGTATATTGGTGGATGTCAGGGGTGGGGTGGGAGAAAATGGGGAGCTAGTGTTTAAAGGGGACAGAGTTTAAGTTTAGGAAAAGTGCAACTTTTGAGAGATGGATGATGGTGTGGGTTGCACAATGTACTGTACTTAGTGCCACTTAACTGTATTGTTAAATGTTTAAAACATTATACTTTATATGGTTTTTAACAAAGTAAACTTTTAAAAACTCAATAGTAAGATGACAAAAGAAAGAAAGAAAGAAAGAAAACAATGGGCAGTCTTTGAACACAGATTGCATCAACAGTACTAAGCACAACTGGGACTTCCTGGTGGCTCAGTGGTAAAACTGTCTCTTGCCAATTCAGGAGACACAAGTTTAATCCCTGGGTCAGGAAGATTCCCTGGAGAAGGAAATGGCAACCCGCTTCAGTATTCTTGCCTGGAGAATTCAATGGAAGGAGAAACCTGGTGGGCTACAGTCCATGGGGTTGCAAAGAGCCAGGTACTTTTACAACTAAACAACAGCAGAGTATGTGGTATAAATGGAGTGTTCATCAGTACTGGAAAATATTTTAGTAGTTCTAATCCTAGGCAATTTAGACAAGAGCAATGGAATAGAAGTTGTAAAAGAAAAGTCTTACACTAGAACCAATCCTAATTTCCATTAACAGGAGAATGGACAACAAATTGTGGTATATTCCTACAATGGTGTGTTATTCAGCAATAAGAAATAAACCACTAATAAATGCAGTAATAAGGATGAATGATTCTCAAAAACAGTATACTCTGTGAAAGGAGCCAGGGAGAGAAGAGTCCAAATGATATTTTTTCTATTTATACGGAGTTCTGGAATAGCCAGAATTAATCCATAGTGATGTAGCAGATAAGCGATGACCTGAGCTAGAATGGGAGGTGGGTAGGAACATTTTCTAAAGTGATGGAAAAGATTCGCATCTTGATTGCTGCATTATTTGCCAAAGTTTATCAAACTGTAGGTTTATAATTTGTGCCTTTTATTTTATGTACATTCAGGCAAATTAAACAAACAAACTAGCCTAGTTTAACACTACTGCCTCTAAAACACATGATGCCTGTCCTGAGTTTTGTACCTTGAAAGACTTTAGAGTTAGAAGAATTCTTGCATATTATTGCAAAGTAAACTTTTGTTGTACAAAGAAAGACAAATAAACCTTTAAAATATTAAAATTTCCTCTCTATTCAAAAGTTTTTAGAGTGGCACTGAAGTTAAAATTCCTTATTTATTATTTAGTGGCATCTCAATGATACAATGTGGTCCTCCAACAAAGGAGTGCTGTGAAGGATATGGAATATTTGGGGAATTTCCTGGAGTTCCCCTGGTAGAGCTCCATGCTTCCCCTGCAGAGGGCACAGGTTCAGGTTTGATACCTGTTCAGGAAACTAAGATCCCCCAAGCCATATAGCATACCAAGAAAAAAGAATATAGAATGTTTTATTATCAATGTTTTACTATAGCAAGTATTCATGCACTAAAATTAAAATGGCTTATTGTGGTTCTGTCTATCTCCCTAATTTAAGAAAGAATGGGCTATAGATTTTTACCTTATTTTTCAAAAATTGCCAGCTTTGTGAATACTAATTAGATTCTTCTGACAAAGAAATTGAATTCTACCTCCAACACGTGCAGCATTAGCTCCTGATCTGGCCCACTCTCTAGCTCATCCTCTTATGTCAAAGTCTATCCAGAAAGAAAACACCCACTGTCGCATTCTCATAAATCTCAAAAATCATATTTTTCTTATTATGCATGAGAAACACACAGACCTCAAATGTATATAAAATAAGACAAAAATAATTGAGTGGATTGAGAAGATTGATTTTAAGTGCTTCCTATAATTCAGCCTGAAACTGAAGAATTTATTTTTGTGTTTTTTAAGGTAAAATGTCATTGAAAATAAAATTTTCTTCATTTCTAGACCATTAGAAATAATGATGGCACCCCACTCCAGTACTCTTGCCTGGAAAATCCCATGGACAGAGGAGCCTGGTGGGCTGCGGTCCATGGGGTCGCAAAGAGTCAGACACGACTGAGTGACTTCCCTTTCACTTTTCACTTTCATGCACTGGAGAAGGAAATGGCAACCCCCTCCAATGTTCTTGCCTGGAAAATCCTAGGGACGAGGGAGCCTGGTGGGCTGCTGTCTATGGGGTCACAAAGAGTCAGACACGACTGTATTGACTTAGCAGTAGCCGTAGAAATAATGACCACCTTCTCCCTAAGGATGACTCTTTGTCTTTTAAATATAACTGTGATGTTATCATCTATTTTTGATGTAATATTCAATGTTCAACCCACCAACAATGCTATTAGTTAATCCCTCTAATTTATAATATCTAACTTTCCATATAAAAATAATTTCTGGGAATATCTCTCTTAATCAGTAATATTTTTTCTTAACCTGTTACCTTATTCATACAAAAATCTCTACAATAAATAAAAAGAAAATTTAATTAATACTCATTATTTCTACATTTTGACTAATAATACTAAATCTAGCTTAGTTTAAATATTTCATACCCTAATACATTTTTTTGTTTGTTAGTCACCCAGTCGTGTCTGACACTTTGCAACCCCATGGCCCTGTCTCTTATACACATCTAATGGACAGAGGAGCCTGGTGGGCTGCGGTCCATGGGGTCGCAAAGAGTCAGACACGACTGAGTGACTTCCCTTTCACTTTTCACTTTCATGCACTGGAGAAGGAAATGGCAACCCACTCCAATGTTCTTGCCTGGAAAATCCTAGGGACGAGGGAGCCTGGTGGGCTGCTGTCTATGGGGTCACAAAGAGTCAGACACGACTGTATTGACTTAGCAGTAGACGTAGAAATAATGACCACCTTCTCCCTAAGGATGACTCTTTGTCTTTTAAATATAACTGTGATGTTATCATCTATTTTTGATGTAATATTCAATGTTCAACCCACCAACAATGCTATTAGTTAATCCCTCTAATTTATAATATCTAACTTTCCATATAAAAATAATTTCTGGGAATATCTCTCTTAATCAGTAATATTTTTTCTTAACCTGTTACCTTATTCATACAAAAATCTCTACAATAAATAAAAAGAAAATTTAATTAATACTCATTATTTCTACATTTTGACTAATAATACTAAATCTAGCTTAGTTTAAATATTTCATACCCTAATACATTTTTTTGTTTGTTAGTCACCCAGTCGTGTCTGACACTTTGCAACCCCATGGCCTGTGACCACCAGGCTCCTCTGTACATGGAATTCTCCTGACAAGAATACTGGAGTGCGTTGACATTCCCTTCTGAAGGGGATCTTCCTGACCCAGGGATCGAACCCAGTTCTCCTGTACTGGCAGGCCAATTCTTTACCACTGAGCCACTGGGGAAGCCCTCTAATGCTCTATATTCAATCATGAATTTGTTTGACTCTTATAAACACAATTGTCCTTGTTCACCATTCTAACTTTTGGAAATCCTCTCCTCCTCTTTGGACATCATGTTTTCCTAGCTTATTTCCAATTATCTGAGAATACTATTTCGTTTTCTGTTATTGGCTCCACTTTAAACATTCATTATCACCCTTTAGTATTCTGTGAGATTTTATTCTTGGCCTTACTATATTTCTGTGTACACACTTATAAGATTGCTTCTCCCAAAACATGGCTAGTGACTCTCAGATCTTTATCTCTTCTTTTCTTTTGTTCTCTCTCTTGAGCTGCGGATACAATGACTGGATTAGGACATCTCTAAGCCAATAAATACTAGCAACAAAAACTTAAAACACCAAACACAGTACTCAGCACCTTCATTCTCAATACAGTCTGTTTCTCTTGCACTCATTGTCCCAGTTATTCATGTCCATGATGGTGTCATCTTTGATGCCTCTATGCTCTTCAGGTGTTATAACATAGCAAAGAAGTCTTATACATTCAACCTCTAAAACATCATTTATTTCTGTTTACCCCCACTTTGTCCCCATGGCAACTGACTTTATTCAGATTCTTACCATTCCTTTTCTGAATCATAGCAACTTTCCTTTTGAACTTCCCGTGGTCAATATTTCCCCTTTCAAGTCTTTCCCCTGCCTGCTGCTGGAATAATCTGTTTAAATCCCAACCTAAATCAACTGTACCACTAGCTATAAATTTGAAATCCATTGTTTTTTGTATGAGATCCTTCATTATCTACCTTTAAACTACTTCTTCAATTTCACTGTCACTACTTATACCTGACATGTCAAACAATTACTTGTTTTGAATATCTCGAATAAACCAGTGTTTTTCTATGTTTGTCTCTTTGTACATATTACTGCCTCATGTTTATATTTCTTCTCTTTATTATTCCACCTGGAGTAATAATATCTATTTACTCCTCAGTACTTGATTAAAATATTTTTTCTTCTAAAACTGTCCCTGTGTTCTCTAAGACTTTAATATATGCTATCTATCAATCTATCTATCCTCTAGTTATTCATTCATCCATCTATCTACACAAGCACATATATGCTCTCTTGTTTATACACACAAAAAAAGAATTAAAGTCTTGTTTTCCCTGCTACTTACAAAAAAAAATTCCTAGAAGAAATCCCCTCCAAAAATAAAACTGAATGAGAAATTTCCATACAATTGTTTAACAGGTCTTCTTAGAATTAGAAGCTAAAGTTTTCTTTCCTTCAAAATACAGATGTAGC
>SJYC01076243.1:0-18701 GCA_006408675.1 Madoqua kirkii | reverse complement strand
GGGGGGGGGGTGGCAAATTAGGAGGCAAAATAGTGCACTGTGAAGACAAGCAAGCTGAAATTCCAAAGATTGGAATCTTTCTTTTGTCACTGTCATAGGTGTCCTCTTGAGTGAGTTCCTATCAGTCTGTGCCTCTGTTTCCACGTGTGGGCAATGAGGTACACACAGCATCATGTCTTTTGTTTTCTCTAAAGGATGCTGCAACAATAAAAAAGATAACAGGTATGGAAACAAAGTGACCTTTTAAAGAAAGAAAATGCATTTCATCATTTGGTAAAATATTATTTCATATTGGGGTGTACAGATGCACTTATTGCTTTTTATCATCTTTATTTCTTCATATTTATCCAGCTGTAAACTAAAAGACAGGAATATAGGAACTAGTATCCTTGCTCGTCCTCTGCTTTCAAGGAGACAAACTGTTCTTTCCAATTGCTGTAATATATTTTTGGTGAGGAAGGAGGGAGATGGAGCCCTGACAGATAGAGGCTTACCAGCGTTATTTTTCTAATTGTTAGAAAAAGGTAATGGATTACAAGTTCTTTTTTATTGTGACTCATACTCCAGAGAATGAAACAGAGTGAGGAATAATTGTGTTCTGACACTGTCAGCTGGAAAAAAACACCATGCACAGAGCAGCAAACAAAACCCAGGACAAAAAGGTGAGGTAAGTGGTGAATGATCCTTTGGGAATTCTCATAATTACTAAATATTCAAATTCCACGATCCTGTGGCAACTGTTGAAACTGACCATACTGCAACAGAGAAAAAAGGCTAAAAAGACCCTCCAGGATGAAAGTGGAAAAGACGTAGAGCAATTTCACATGAGCAAATACATTTCAGAACAAATTTACTACTTTGTGGCATGCATTTAATCATAGACTTGAGGTAGGCCTTGATAAACATCCTTTGCCATAACTAGACATTGTGTTAGTACAATTGTACTTAGGAAGATAAAAAAAATCATACTCATCTACCTCTTGAAGCACTTCATAGTTTTGCTGGTTACAGTAGAAACATGTAAATACATGAATGTTACTTACTGACAGTGGTGGTAAACACTGCATGGCATAAAACAGAAACCAAAGTCCATACATGAGGCAACAGAAAACCAGGAAAAGCCCTTTTCTTCTTTATCCTTGTTTGAAAGTATTTTGTTTACCCTCGTAACCATATCTACTTTCCCAATATTTCTTGTACAAAGATTCAGGCAGCATTCTTGTTGCATTAAAGTCACAGGCTTAAGGTGCCATCTTTCTACGTGTATTTTCTCCCCCTGATTTTCATGGAAGAGATGAACCTTAGTAGATGTCTTCTGAAAACTGACCCATTAGGAAAACATCTTAGTCAATAAATTGTGGAGGCTTCTAAATTGGAACAAAGAGTCATATGTGAGCATGCTTAGTTGCTCCATCATGTTTGACCCTTTGTGACCCCGTGGACTGCAGCCAGCCAGGCTCTTCTGTCCAAGGGGATTCTCCAGGAAAGAATATGGGAGTGGGTTGCCATGCTCTCCTCAAAGAGTCATACACACTTCATCTAAGAGAGGATACTTTATCTTTTAGTATCAGATAAATAAACCATAAACATGTGATAATACTAATTTATTAAAAACAGAACAATATAGTTTATAGTATTATTATCACATAAAATGTTTTCCAGGGGGAAACCCGAAAATGATGTACTCAAATTTCTTATTTTCATCAAATATCTATCTCTTATAAAATAATATACAAATAAATAGCAAAAAGAAAATCTCTCAAAATATCCCTGCTTTAGGACATATTCCCTAAAAAGAGCTGAATAATAAGGAATGACCTGAACAAACTATGTGTTTGTCCTAAGAATAAGTGAAATTTGATGTGGATAAAAATATAGCACAAGTTTCCTTCTTTAATATTTTACCTTTCGTGCTTTTAATAAATAAATGTGTTCCAGTTATATCTAGAAAACACAAAATGGAAATTATTATTATAGAAATTTTGCTTCAGATCATTTTATCATCACCCCAAAATTATATAGTAAATTTAATTCATTAAAAAAATTTTAATTTGCATCATCTTGTGAAAGTCAAGCAGAGAAATGATTTTGAGATCCTACAATTATGCTCTGCAAAAGACAGCTGGTAAAATTTGATACATCAGAGAATTGATAAATCTCACTGTCCATACTACTTACTGAACAAACAAGAACATACTTTGGGATTTGGCATCGTGGAATTCACAAGATGAAGCTAAGACATAATCTCTACACCTGGGGAAAAATGTGAAAATTTCAAGGAAGAATAATATATTTAAGAGACTACTAGTGGGCACTTTCCTATTGATGCTTCTTAACTACACTGTACCACTTAATACATGACTTGGAGCGCAAAGTAATTTCCTTCTGGCTCCATCTTTGGGATAATTTTGTGATCAATAAGATAATGGTTATAAACATATGATAATGGTAGGAAATTCAAAATTTTACAGCAATCCTAGAAATGTTCTAAATATTTTATGCCTCAGAGAAGAAACCTGACAACCTTTCTATTCTTCAGACAAATTGCTAAGATATATTTCTGGGAAGCACATCTGTGACCTATGCCTATGGCCCCAAAGTAAAGAACATTGAAAATATTTACAAATTTTTGGAAGCTATCACCATTAGAGCTATCCTCATTCAGACCTATTCCATCTTCAAAGCTATCCTGACCACAGACATGAGTCATAAAACATTTTATATACTTAAGGAAATATGCTGTTCTATGATTTAATTCTGAAGTTGTTACATGCATGTGTATGTGTGAGTGTGTCTGCTTCTAATCTCTGATGTGCTGTTTTATTTCTCATTATGATAATGTTTTTGCACTATCCCTTGGTTCATCTCTTTGAAGAGTTCCGCTTCCAATTATCATGTTATCATTAGACATACTCCTTCCAATTTTTTCAACAAAGTTAACATTATTTTAAGTGAAAGTGCTGGTCTCTTAGTTGTATCTGACTCTTTGTGACCTCACTGACTACAGTTCACCAGGCTCCTCTGTCCGTGGGATTCTCCAGGCAAGAATACTGGAGTGGGTCACCATTCCCTTCTCCAAGGGATCTTCCTGATCCAGGGGTCGAACCCTTGTCTCCTGCATTGCAGGCAGATACTTTTCATCTGAGCCACCAGGGAAGCCCCAAGAAAACTGGATTAGGTAGTCATTCTCTTCTCCGGGGATCTTTTCCAACCCAGGGATCAAACCCAGATCTCTAGCATTACAGGCATTCTTTACTGTCTGAGTCACCAGAAAAGCCCTTTTATTTATTATATTTTAATTTAATAAATAAAGTAAATACCTAGGTTCAGAATTAATAAGGAAAATATAATCACTGGGGCATTTTCTTTCTATGCTGAAGCAAGAATTGTATTTACTGAGGATTTAGTGCCCTGGGACACAGAGGGATTAACTGTACTAATTTGAGGCCTATTCATGAATTATTACCCATGTAAAAGGCCCCATAGAGGCAGGGTGTGGAAGAAGGGTGTGAGATATCAAGTGTACAAGCTGCAAACTTCATTTCCAAGAATGTGGTGATGATGAAGTAGATCGATTGGCCCCTGGGCTGGACAGCTGGTGTTTGTCAAGTGAAGTAAAATTCAAGCATTGTTGTCACTCAGACACTCCAAAGGCAAAGCTTACAGCAAAAGCTGAGCTCTGCTAAAGCAGAGATAGGTGCCTACTCCTGAGGTCAAGGAAAGACTCCCCTGTCTGCACATGTGCAAGAAAGGTTCTTGGGGGCCAAAAAGGGAGGGGATCTCACCCCATAATAAAGGTGGGCATGCACCCATAGGCTTGTACAGTGGGATCCATTGTAGCAAAAAGTTGCATACGTGTCTTAGGGAGGGTCCAAGGACCAGTCAGGTATGAAGAAAGAAACAAGATAATTGGCCAAATGTAAATAAAGACCTGGAAAGACTATCCTATATAAGTGATTTAAATCACCTTTCTGCAGCACTCCTCTTCACTCAAGTACCTGCACTCTTCTCTGGGTGTGTATTTCTGCCTTTGTTGTCATTCAGTAGCTAAGTCATACTCTGACTTAAACTATTTTTCTGTATGCTTTTCTCTTCTTTTAATTTTAATTGGAGGCTAATTACTTTACAATATTGTACTGGTTTTGCCATACATCAACATGAATCCTCCACAAGTGTACACGTGTTCCCCATCCTGAACCCCCCTCCCACGTCCCTCCTCGTATCATTCCTCTGGGTCATCCCAGTGCACCAGCCCCAAGCATCCTGTATCCTGCATTGAACCTGGACTGGCGATTCATTTCACATATGATATTATACATGTTTAAATGCCATTGAAATATATGCTTTTCCATACATTGTGCAATGTCTCTAATAATACACTTTGCAGCTATTTTTACAATTTTTTGCCTCCTTGAAATAGTCCTGCTTTCAAGTTGGGGGAAGAGCCACAGTCAATTTGCTTCTAGTCTCTAGCCTTTGGTGGTCTAATGGCTAGGATTCCTAGTTTTCATCAGCCTACCCAGGCTCAATTCCAGGGCAGGGAACTAAGATCTCTCTTCAGGTCTGCTCACTGCTGTCTCTCCCAGGTCAATGGTGATACACAGTTTCACTCTTTCTCCTGTATAATTTTACAGTTCAAAAATTTTCATGAAGAATAATCATCATAGCTGCAATCATAGCACTAGGCCACAGATTCTGCTGCATTCTTCCATAGCACAAAGTGGAATTTCTGTCAATATTCTAGTGAATTCCTTTTAATAAAAATCTAGACAAATCTTTCAAAATAAAGGCAATATCACAACATCCTCTTCCTCGAATACAAATAAATATCTATACACATACACACACACACACACACACACACACACACACATGTGTATATATACATACACATATATCTAAATACTAAAACTGTGGGTCTTGTTGAAATGGATCTTAGCTCTGTTATTCAATTATTTAACCTATTCATAATTGAAGAAGTTCTAAGTGTGCCTTGTCTAGGTAACCTTGATGAAGTCCCAAAGTTCTCTGACTCTGTACTTCTTTATCTTTTAAATAGGACTGCAAAAGTCTTACCAATTATCACTCTTTTTAAAAATGAAGTGCTAAGGTGGCTGGCACTCTATAAGCCTGTAATAGGACACCATTTTAAACTCATCATTAACATGTGTCCTTAGGGTATGCAGCTTAGGAATTAGCAGTCCTTAATTGGGCTTTATTAGATTTAAAAGAATCTAGTGCTCTCTCCACAGTGAGAACAGCTCAAGTGCAAACCATGGAGTCAGAAGAGTCATAGGAATGTCAGGAGAAGGACGAAGTAACATTTTCAGGACTCTAGAAATAGAAGTGATTATTTTTCTTGTTTTGAGATCATCAACAGGCTTTAATAATCCCACTACCCAGAATCACTTAATCAGCAATTACTTGGGTGACCTAAAAGAACTTTTTGACTTATAAAATAATTTTTTTAAAGTTCATACACATACACAAAATCCAAAAGCAACAACTAACAAAGGTTAGACTATTTTTTAAGTGACTGGGCAAATATGTAGAGTATTTCTGCAGCTTAAATCATACAGTTATAAATGTTACAGACAAATTTGGCATTTGTTTAGACATTCCTTAAGTATGCAAGAACATAAGAAAAATAACATTTTGGATATAAAATTTGTGGAATATACTGAAAGGCTGAATGTATGGCAGATGGATGCTTAATGATCGGGCCACCAGGGAAGTCCCAATTTTATTTTTAAACTTGAAGCCAAGTAACTTTTAACACATATTATTAATAAAATTTTCATTGAGGAATCTTTAAATTAGTTTAAATATTATTTATCTCCACATTGTTTCTATTCTGTATTCCATCCACTATGCCTTCAACTTTCCTCTCCTTTTCTCTTCCATAAAATATTTAATAACTGGCAAAAACACACCAAGCAATACAGTAGATGGCAAAAATAATTGTTCTACTTATCTCTTGCTGGATAACAAATTAGCCCAAACTTAACGGCCTACAAAAGCAAATATTATATCAGTGTTTCTGAGAATCAGAAATATAAGAGCAATTTACTGGGTGGTTCTGGTTTAGAGTTTCTCATGTCAGAGTCAAGATATTAGCTGGAAATTCAGTCACTTTAAGGTTTACCTGGACTAGATGATGCCCTCCCAAGTTGCCTCAATTACATAGCGATTGGCTAGTTTCTCATAGGTTATTGGTAAAATATCTCAGTATCTCAAATGTGGACTCTGTATGGTTGCTGGAATGTCTTTACAACATGCCAGATAGTTTCTCCAGTGCATGCAAAAATTTTAAGGATCAAACAATATTGGCAAAATGACTGCCAATTTAGACCATCTCTGTTAGTCCAAGATGACATGTTTTCACCAAAATAATTCTTTTAAAACAGCATCTTCTTCTGTTACTATTTTTTAATGTTTATTTATTTTTAAAAAACATTTATTTATTTTAAAATTTAAACATGTACAATATCATATATGAAATGACTCACCAGTCCAGGTTCAGTGCATGATACTGGATGCTTGGGGCTGGTGCACTGAGATGACCCAGAGGGATGGTACGGGGAGGGAGGAGGGAGGGGTGTTCAGGATGGGGAACACGTGTATACCTGTGTTGGATTCATGTTGATGTATGGCAAAACCAATACAATATTATAAAGTAATTAACCTCCAATTAAAATAAATAAATTTATATTAAAAATATATTTTTTAAAATATTTATGTATCTTGGTTGTGGCATGTAGTATCTTTTTAGTTGCAGCATTCAAGCTCATAGTTGTGGATCTGTTGTTAATCTTCATGTGGCAAAGGTCACACTGACAAGTCTCTTTTGACATATGCCCTTTTCTATTTTAGATTTTTGTTGCTGGGTAACTTCCTTAAGCTCCTTAGGGCCTCTACTATTTGATTTAGAGGAACTCTGAGGCAAACCTTTAAAAACTTTAGAGGAGCTTTTTTATGACTGAATGGTATTCTGAGGCTTCTCCTCAGAGTTTTATGAGATCTTAACAAAGATTTTACAGTCCCAATCTTGACTTTATCTGTACAGCAGGTTTTCTTGTCAGTGCTTGCTATCTGGAGTGGTTGAGAATTTTCAAAACAATCGAATCTTGCTTCTCTATGTTTAACAATACTTACTTTAGTTCATCTCTCTCCTCTCACAGTTTGCCATAAGCATCAAAAAGAAATCAGATGACATCTTCCAACATTTCTTCTGGAAATTTCTAAAACTAGTTATCCAGGTTCATTAGGTGTAATTTTTACTTTCTATATTTTTTGCAGGAATCATTGTTGCTTACCTATTCATTTCTTCTTCAAAGAACCCTTTCTTCTAGGTTCCAGTATTATATTGATAGCTTTATTTTTAGCCCTCACACATATTCAGCCCTTTCTGAATTGTCATCATTCTTCTACATAGTTTTTCCAAGCTTTTAAAACCTTCAACATTTTCCTTTTCAAAATCTTACTAGTTTTATCCACTGGCCAGTTCCAAAGAGATTCTACATCTCTGTCATGGCAGTATGAAGAACTACTTCCAGCTACGAAATTTTGTGTTGATTATGACCTAGTCTTGGAAGTTATCCTCTGTGATTTCCACTATATCCTATTTGTTAGAAACAGCCATAAAGTACAGCTCATTCTGAAGGAAAGGGAATCTAAACACAACCTTTGGAAGGAGGAGTGCTAAAGTATTTGATTTGTGGCTATATAATAAAACACTACAGGGAGAAAAAATGAATAAGACACATCATTTTAAAGCTTTTATAACTAGTAAAAGTAACAAATACATAAAATTTTTTAAAATATTTATGTATCTTGGTTGTGGCATGTAGTATCTTTTTAGTTGCAGCATTCAAGCTCATAGTTGTGGATCTGTTGTTAATCTTCATGTGGCAAAGGTCACACTGACAAGTCTCTTTTGACATATGCCCTTTTCTATTTTAGATTTTTGTTGCTGGGTAACTTCCTTAAGCTCCTTAGGGCCTCTACTATTTGATTTAGAGGAACTCTGAGGCAAACCTTTAAAAACTTTAGAGGAGCTTTTTTATGACTGAATGGTATTCTGAGGCTTCTCCTCAGAGTTTTATGAGATCTTAACAAAGATTTTACAGTCCCAATCTTGACTTTATCTGTACAGCAGGTTTTCTTGTCAGTGCTTGCTATCTGGAGTGTTGAGAATTTTCAAAACAATCGAATCTTGCTTCTCTATGTTTAACAATACTTACTTTAGTTCATCTCTCTCCTCTCACAGTTTGCCATAAGCATCAAAAAGAAATCAGATGACATCTTCCAACATTTCTTCTGGAAATTTCTAAAACTAGTTATCCAGGTTCATTAGGTGTAATTTTTACTTTCTATATTTTTTGCAGGAATCATTGTTGCTTACCTATTCATTTCTTCTTCAAAGAACCCTTTCTTCTAGGTTCCAGTATTATATTGATAGCTTTATTTTTAGCCCTCACACATATTCAGCCCTTTCTGAATTGTCATCATTCTTCTACATAGTTTTTCCAAGCTTTTAAAACCTTCAACATTTTCCTTTTCAAAATCTTACTAGTTTTATCCACTGGCCAGTTCCAAAGAGATTCTACATCTCTGTCATGGCAGTATGAAGAACTACTTCCAGCTACGAAATTTTGTGTTGATTATGACATAGTCTTGGAAGTTATCCTCTGTGATTTCCACTATATCCTATTTGTTAGAAACAGCCATAAAGTACAGCTCATTCTGAAGGAAAGGGAATCTAAACACAACCTTTGGAAGGAGGAGTGCTAAAGTATTTGATTTGTGGCTATATAATAAAACACTACAGGGAGAAAAAATGAATAAGACACATCATTTTAAAGCTTTTATAACTAGTAAAAGTAACAAATACATAAAACAAGCATGATAGAACATAAAATATACTTGAATAGATTTATGGGAAATATTTTTAAGATACAGAGGAAGAAATAATATATGTAGCTTGAATGAGTTTGTAAACCTTAAAGATGAATAGCAAATCACAATTCAGAGAAATGGGAAATGGTATTTTATGCAAATAGAAGAGCATGAGAGTTCAGAGATGAACTCTGGGAAGTTTGAACATGGGAATGTTGAACATGGAAACATGGGAAGTTTGGGGGATGGTACTAGTGGTCCATCAGAGAGAGCTCAGAAGAATGAAAGTGGTAAGGAGTTGCAGGATATGGTGTAGCTGGTGTCCAATCATTAAAAGAATTATACACTGTGATAAGGAGTTTGAACACAAAATCCAAAGAAGATTGCTTTTACAAGCATGACATTTCTTTGAGGCTTCTTCTTTTAATGTGAAAATCATATGGCATTTCACGCTATTCTATAATAAATCAGTATTTTTTTATTTAAAGAGTTTATCCAACTTTTAAGAAAAATTACCGTTCCCAGAATAGGTGCAATATGTTTATGATCTGGCTTCACATACCATTCACATATTACAGGGCAATCTTATAGCAAGCCACAGTAAAGCTGCTACCCATGGCACAGCGAGCCAGCAAGGATAAAACATAAGGAGGTATTTTTAAAGAGGATATCATAGTAAGATCTACATTTGAGAAAGTTAACTCTGGGGATAATAATGACTACAGTCTGCATCTGGGGAAATTGGGAAGGGCAAGTTGAAAGTTATTATAAAAGCTGATTGATGCTTGAACAATAAGTGTAACCTGAGAAAAGCAACAGCTTCAAGGGAGTTACAAAATAAGGGACTGCTTCCTGAAATTAACTGAATTCTTTATATTTCATAAAATGTTTGTTTTCAAACAACTGGCTGAGATAACAGTGTGCATAGAATGTGTTTCTCTTGGGGAGCCACTCATTCATTCCTTGGTCCATCTTGTAACAATACACAGTCAGAACACATCCTACTCCAGAGATTCTGCTTCATTTTTCACTAATGACTAGCTATTTCCATAGCAAATTTGAAAGAAGTCTAATTAAATGACCTTATCTTTATTTATTTATTTAGCCAGGAAAAATAAAGGGTATAATTTGTCATTTTAAAGTTGTTGTGTTAAAGAGGCCCAAAATTAGTTCAGAGATGAGATGCTGTGCTTGTAGACTCCTAATCCATCAAAATCTTAATTCATAAGTTAACTTTCACAAAAAAGGAATTAATTTATGTGGCTAACACTCTACTTGCAAAGGAAAAGGTAAGTTTTTCCAAATAAAATTATAGATTATGTTAAAAAAAAAAAAAACTAACTCTCTGTATACCTCTATAACTTTTACTTTAGCAAGTCACTTCTGGCCCTGGAAGAACTCAAGCAGAAAAAAAAATCTGCTTCTCAATCCATCCCACACACCCACTTTCTGATGTGATGGAGCAAAAAATAAACTCTCCAGAAAAAAAAAAAAAAGAATGAATGCTACCTAAATTCTGTTTTTTAAGACGGTGATATAAATCATGTATACTGATTTACAGAAGACGCAGATGTTTAAATGCCTTACTTATCTTCCATTAACAATCAATTAGCCTGAGGAGAAAACTTTTAGCGGAAGGTGTGGGAGGAATTGTTAGAATGCTTACTGGAGGCAGATCAAAAAGTAATAACGATATCTATGCCAGGATGCCTCCTACTCTCCAAATCCCCATGAAATTTCAGCCATCCCTGAGTTAAGCAAATGTAATTCTGTATGCTTAAAACAGAGAGAAGAAGAAAGGAAAAAAAAAAAAGAACCCTTAGAACTAGTTATTCAGAAAGAATTCACTAGGGGAGGAAGAAGTAACTTTAAACATTTCATAATGGAAAATGAAACTAAGCCAGAAAAAAGTCTTTATGTTAGTAGTTCCATGAAACAGTAATTCAGGTCAGTTCAGTCGTGTCAGTCATGTCTGACTCTTTGCAATCGCCTGGACTGCAGCATGCCAGGCCTCCCTGCCCATCATCAACTCCCAGAGCTTGCTCAAATTCACGTCCATCAAGTCAGGGATGCCATCCAACAATTTCATGTTTTATCATCCCCTTCACCTCCCACCTTCAATCTTTCCCAGCATCAGGGTCTTTTCCAATGAGTCAGATCTTCACATCAGGTGGCCAAAATATGGAGTTTCAACTTCAACATCAATGCTTCCAATAAACACCCAGGACAGATCTCCTTTAGGATGGACTGGTTGGATCTTCTTGCAGTCCAAGAGACTCTCAAGAGTTTTTGCCAACATAATTCAAAAGCATCAATTCTTTGCCATTCAGCTTTCTTTATGGTCCAACTCTCACATCCATACATGACTACTGGAAGAAACATAGCCTTGACAAGACAGACTTTTGAGGCAAAGTAATGTCTCTGCTTTTTAATATACTGTCTAGGTTGGTAATAACTTTCCTTCCAAGGAGTAAGCGTGTTTTAATTTCACAGCTTCAATCACTATCTGAGTGATTTTTGAGCCCCCCAAAATAAAGTCAGCCACTGTTTCTCCATCTATTTGCCATGAAGTGATGGGACCGGATGCCATGATCTTGGTTTTCTGAATGTTGAGCTTTACGCCAACTTTTCCACTCTCTTCTTTCACTTTCATCTTTAGTTCACTTTCTCCCATAAGGGTAGTTTTAGCTGCATGTCTGAGGTTATTGATACTTCTCCTGGCAATCTTGATTCCATCCTGAGCTTCATCTAGCCCAGCATTTCTCGTGATGTCCTCTGCATATAAGTTAAATAAGCAGGGTGACAATATACAGACTTGACGTACTCCTTTTCCTGTTTGGAACCAGTCTGTTGTTCCATGTCCAGTTCTAACTGTTGCTTCCTGACCTGCATACAGGTTTCTCAAGAGGCAGGTCAAGTGGTCTGGTATCCCCATCTCTTTCACAGTTTTCCACAATTTATTGTGACCCACACAGTCAAAGGCTTTGGCATAGTCAATAAAGCAGAAATAGATGTTTTTCTGGAACTTCTTTGCTTTTTCAGTGATCTAGTGGATGTTGACAATTTAATCTCTGGTTCCACTGCCTTTTCCAAAAATAGCTTGAACACCTGGAAGTTCACAGTTCACATATTTCTGAGGCCTGGCTTGGAGAATTTTGAGCATTAATTTACTAGCGTGTGAGATGAATGCAATTGTGCAGTAGTTTGAGCATTCTTTAGCATTTCCATTTTGAGGGGTTGGAATGAAAACTGACCTTTTCCAGTCCTGTGACCACTGCTGAGTTTTCCAAGTTTGCTAACATACTGAGTGCAGCACTTTCACAGCATCATCTTTCAGGATTTGAAATAGCTCAACTAGGATTCTATTACCTCCACTAGCTTATTTCATAGTGATGCTTCCTAAGGTCCAATTGACTTCACATTCCAGGATGTCTGGCTCTAGGTGAATGATCACACCATCTTGATTATCTTGGTCGTGAAGATCTTTTTTGTACAGTTCTTCTGTGTATTCTTGCTACCTCTTCTTAATATCTTATCTTCTCCTTCTGTCAGGTCCATATCATTTCTGTCCTTTTTCGAGCCCACCTTTGCATGAAATGTTCTCTTAGTATCTCTAATTTTCTTGAAGAGATCTCTAGTCTTTCCCATTCTATTCTTTTCCTCTATTTCTTTGCATTGATCGCTGAGGAAAGCTTTCTTATCTCTCCTTGCTGTTCTTTGGAACTCTCTATTTAAATGGGTATATCTTTCCTTTTCTCTTTTGCTTTTCACGTCTCTTCTTCTCACAGCTATTTGTAAGGTCTTCTCAGATAGCCATTTTGCTTTATTGCATTTCTTTTTCTTTGGGATGGTCTTGATCCCTGTCCCCTGTACAGTGTCAAAAACTTCTGTCCATAGTTCATCAGGTGCTCTATCATATTTAGTCCCTTAAATCTATTTCTCACTTCCACTGTATAGTCATAAGGGATTTAATTTAGGTCATACCTGATGGCCAAAATATTGGAGTTTTAGTTTCAGCATCAGTCCTTCCAGTGAATATTCAGGACTGATTTCCTTTAGGATTGAATGGTTGCATCTTCTTGCAGTCCAAGGGATTCTCAAGAGTCTTCTCCAAAACCACAGTTCAACAGAAGCATCAATTCTTCAGTGTTCTGCTTTCTTTATAGGCCAAATCTCACATCAATATGTGACTACCTGAAAAACCATAGTTTTAACTAGATGGACCTTTGTTAGCAAAGTATGTCTTTGCTTTTTAATATGCTATCTAGGTTACTCATAGCTTTTCTTCCATGGAGCAAGCATCTTTTAATTTCATGGCTACAATCACCATCTGTAGTGATTTTGGAGCCCCCCAAAATAAATGTCATTGTTTTCATTGTTTCCTCATTTATATGCCATGAAGTGATGGGACTCGATGCCATGACCTTAGTTTTGTGAATGTTGAGTTGTAGCCAACATTTTCACTCTCCTCTTTCAATTTCATCAAGAGACTGTTTGGGTCTTCTTTGAATTCTGCATAAGGGTGGTGTCATCTGCATATCTGAGGTTATTGATATTTCTCCCAGCAATCTTGATTTCAGCCTGTGTTTCATTCAGCCAGGCATTTTTCATGATGTACTCAGCATATAAGATAAATAAGCAGCGTGGCAGACAATATACAGCCTTCACATAGTCCTTTCATGATTTGAAACCAGTCTGTTGCTGCATGTCCTGTTCTAACTGTTGCTTCTTGATATGCATACAGATTTCTCAGAAGGCAGGTCAGGTGGTCTGGAATTCCCATCTCTTTATGAATTTTCATTATCTTCATTACATCCACCATAGTTTGCTCTCATGTCAATAAACAGGGAGGGAACACAACCCTATCCACCAACAGAAAATTGAATTAAAGATGAGCTGAGCTTGGCCCTGCCCAACAGAATAAGACCCAGTTTTAAAATCAGTCTCTCCCATCAGGAACTTCCATAAGCCTCTATCCTTATCCAACAGACAACAGACAGAATGAAAGCCACAGTCACAGAAAACTAATCAAACTGATTACATAGCCCACAGTCTTTTCTAACTCAATGAAATTATGAGCCATGCTATGTAGGGCTACCCAAGATGGATGGGTCATGGTGGAGAGTTCTGACAAAACGTGGTTCACTGGAGAAGGGAATGGCAAACCACTTCAATATTCTTGCCTTGAGGACACCATGAACAGTATGACAAGGCAAAAAGACACTGAAAGATAAATTCCCCAGGTCGGTAGTTGCCCAATATGCTACTGGAGAAGAGTGGAGACATCATGCCAAAAAGAATGAAGAGATGCAGCAAAAGCAAAAGCAACACCCAGTTGTGGATGTGACTAACGATGGAAGTAAAACCCAATGCTCTGAGAGGGCTATTGCATAGGAACCTGGAATGTTAGGTCCATGAATCGAGGTTAACTGGAAATGGTCAAACAGGAGGTGGCAAGAGTGAACATCAACATTTTAGGAATCAGTGAACTAATATGGACTGGAATGGGTGAATTTAACTCACATGACCATCATATCTACTATTGCCCTTAGAAGAAATGGAGTAGCTCTCATAGTCAACAAAAGAATCTGAAATGCAGTACTTGGATATAATTTCAAAAATGACACAATGATCTCTGTTCGTTTCCAAGGCAAACCATTCACTATCACAGTATTCCAGGTTTATGCCCTGACCAGTAATGTTAAATAAGCTGAAATTGAACAGTTCTATGAAGTCCTACAAGACATTACAGAACTAACACTCAAAAGAAATGTCCTTTTCATTATAGGAGACTGGAATGCAAAATAGGAAGTCAGGAGATACCTGGAGTAACAGTCAAATTTGGCCTTGGAGTACAGAATGAAGCAGGGCAAAGGCTAATAGAGTTTTGCCAAGAGAACGCACTGGTCATAGCAAACACTGTTTGCCAACAACACAAGAGAAAACTCTACACATGAACATCACCAGATGGTCAACACTGAAATCAGATTGATTATATTATTTGCAGCCAAATATGGAGAAGCTCTATACAGTCAGCAAAAACAAGACCAGGATCTGACTGTGGCTCAGATCATGAACTTCTTATTGCCAAATTCAGACTTAAATTGAGGAAAGTAGGGAAAACCACTAGACCATTCAGGTATGACCTACATCAAATCCCTTAAGATTATATAGCTGAAGTGACAAACAGATTCAAGGGATTAGAACTGACAGACAGAATGCCTGAAGAACTATGGACGGAGGTTCCTGACATTGTATAGGAGACAGGGATCAAGGCCATCCCCAAGAAAAAGAAATGCAAAAAGGCAAAATGGTTGTCTGAGGAGGCCTTCGGATAGCTGAGGAAAGAAGAGAAGCTACAGGCAAAGGAGAAAAGGAAAGATATACCCATTTGAATGCAGAATTCCAAAGAATAGCAAGGAGAGATAAGAAAGGTTTAAGTGAATAATGCAAAGAATTAGAGGAAAACAATAAAATGGGGAAGACTAAATATCTCTTCCAGAAAATTAGAGATACTAAGGGAACATTTCATGCAAATATAGGCATGATAAAGGACAGAAATGTTATGGACAAAAGAGAATCAGGAGATATTAAGAATAGGTGGCAAGAATACCCAGAAGAATAATACAAAGATGATCTTCATGACCCCAATAACCACAATGGTGTGATCATTCACCTAGAGCCAGACATCCTGAAATGTGAAGTCAAGTGGGCCTTAGAAAGCATCACTACAAACAATACTAGTGGAGATGATGGAATTCCAGTTGAGCTATTTCAAATCCTGAAAGATGATGCCATGAAAGTGCTGCACTTAATATGTCGGCAAATTTGGAAAATTCAACAGTGGCCACAGACTGGAAAAGGCCAGTTCTCATTCCAATCGCAGAGAAAGGCAATGCCAAAGACTGTTCAAACTACCGCACAATTGCACTCTTCTCACACGCTAGTAAAGTAAGGCAAAATTCTCCAAGCCAGGACTCAGCAATATGTGAACCATGAACTTCCAGATGTTCAAGTTGGATTCAAGGCAGAGGAATCAGAGATCAAATTGCCAACATCTGTTGGATTATCAAAAAAGTAAGAGAGTTCCTGAAAAACATCAACTTCTGCTTCATTGACTACACTAAAGCCTTTGACTGTGTGGAAAGTATAAAGTTATTAAACTGTAATTAGAGGTAGAAAAATAGTTCTGTCCTTTAAAAACCTTTCAGGAAGGTAGAATGTGACCATTAATAATGAAGATGTGCCAACAGGTACATTGGAGGCTTTCCTTTAGAATTCCATCTCAACACAGTTTATACTTTGTAGTGAGCACAGGAAATGTGGCTCAGGAAAGAAAAGAGGAATTCACATTTTACTAAGGTTATCATGGGCTTCCTTGGTTTCTCAGATGGTAAATTATTCACCTGCAATGTTGGATACCTGAGTTTGACCCCTGGAAGATCCCTGGAGAAAGGAATGGCTATTCGCTCCAGTACTTTTGCCTGGAGAATTCCATGGACAGACGAGCATGAGGTGCTACAGTCCATGGGGTAGTAAATTGTCAGAGATGACTGAGTGACTTTCACTCACTAAGGTTATAAATTGAACTTTCCACATAAGATGTGGTTTCCCAAATAGTAGATCAGGATATATCTTTAGTTACAGAATGTGTATACCTGATAATAACTTTCACAAGCTGACATTGTCCTCCCACCCCGACACCAAAACATTACTTGCCAGAAGTTTGGCGAGTAAAGTCGGGGAAGAGCTCTAGCTCTGGAGAGGTTAGAAAGCCAGAAGCATGTTCTTCAAGCTATGAGCATGCTAAGTTGCTTCAGTCATGTCCGACTCTTTGTGATCCCACAGACTGCAGCCCACCCAGGCTCCTCTGTGCATGGGATTCTCCAGGCAAGAATACTGGAGTGAGTTTCTATGTACTGCATAAGGGGATCTTTCTGACCTGGGGATCAAACCGGCTTCTTTTACATATCCTGCACTGGCAGAGAGGTTCTTTACCACTGGTGCCACCTGGGAAGCCCTCTTTAAGCTATGTAGGATCTTAAATGAACTGCTGACAACTCTGAAAGATTTATTTTGAAAAATTATAGATGCACAGAAAGCTGTAGTGGAATGTAAAAGAGGGTCCAATTGACCAAATATCCAACACTCTCTGTGTTGATATCTGATATAATAATAGCACAATACCAAAATCAGGCAACTATTACCGGTTCAATTCAGAGTTTATTCATATTTCATTAGCTATAAATGTACTCATTTGGGTGTGTATGTGTAAATTTCTATGCAGTTTTATGACATATTTTCCTATAACTGCCACCACAATCAAGATATAGAATTCTACCATCACATAGGGCTCCCTTGTGTTAATCTTTATAGCTACATTCACTCCCACCTTTTAATAAACTCTGCCTACCACTAATCTTTTCTCTATCTCTATTGTTTCATTATTTCAAGAATTATATACTGGTTAGATTTTAAAGAAACCTATACATAGGGTCTTCCCTGGTGACCCAGTGTTTAAGAATCTACCTTCCATTGGAGAGGACAGGGGTTCAATCTCCAATCTGGGAACTAGGATCCCACAAGCTGGGGGGCAACTAAGCCCAAGTGCCACAGTGCAAGATCTCGCATGCTACAGCAAAGATCCAATTCAGTCAAATTAATTAATTAAAACATTGTTATATGTAATATTATATATATATATATTATATATTCACTATATATCAAAGTTTGATATTTGGTTATAATTTTTCACTCTGGATAATTTCTTTAAGGTTTATCCAAGTTGTTGCATGTATCAGTGTATTTTCCCTTTTAACCACTGAGTAGTATTTCATAGTATTGGTATGTTACAGATTGTTTAACACACTGAAGGATATTTAGATAATTTTCAGTTTGGGCCTATTACAAATAAAGTGCTACGAGCACAGGTATACATGTATCTTTGTGACTACAAGTTCTCATTTTTCTGGAATAAATGCCCAAGAATACAACTGCTAGGTCCTATGTAGTGTCCATTTTTAGATTTAAAACAAATTACCCAATCAGAGGAGAAGGCAATGGCACCCCACTCCAGTACTCTTGCCTTGAAAATCCCATGGAGGGAGGAGCTTGGAAGGCTGTAGTCCATGGGGTCGCTGAGGGTTGAACATGACTGAGAGATTTCACTTTCACTTTTCACTTTCATGCATTGGAGAAGGAAATGGCAACCTACTCCAGTGTTCTTGCCTGGAGAATCCCAAGGATGGGAGAGCCTGGTGGGCTGCTGTCTATGGGGTCGCACAGAGTCGGACACAACTGAAGCAACTTAGCAGCAGCAGCAGCCCAATCAGAATAACTGTGCCATTTTACATCCATACCAGCAGTTATGAGTGATCTAGTCTCTCCAAATCCTTACATGTATTTGATTTTTTTAAAAAAAATTTAGTCACTTGATAGATGTGTAGTATTGTCTCATTGTGATTTAATTGCATTTTCCTAGAATGGCTAATGATTTTGAAAAACATTTTCACATACTTATTAGATGTGTATACATTTTTTTCAGTGAAATATTTTCTAACTGGATTATTTGGTTTTTAAACATTGACTTTTGAAGGTTCTTCAGGTAGTCTAGGCAAAACCCTCTGCTAAATATGTAATCTGCAAATTTTTTTTCCTAGTCTGTAAATTTTCTTTTCATTTTAAGGGGAAAATATTTCTATATTTGATGAGGCTAAATTTATTAAGTTCTCTTTATGAATGTATTTTTGGTATCAAATTTGAGAAATTGTCACTTGGTTCTAGGTTGCAAAGATTTTCTTTTT
>SJYC01076239.1:0-16525 GCA_006408675.1 Madoqua kirkii | reverse complement strand
TTTTGCGTTTTTCTTTTCCTATTTAATATGATTAGTAAATTTTTTACTTCAGTACATAGATTAAAAAAATTATTTAAGTAAACACACATTTTCCATGATCTTCGAAGTTCACATAAGTCATTTTTAGTCACTAGAAAAGTTCATTAATACCTTTTTATAAAAAAAACATCTTACTGAAGCTTCCAAAGTTTCTGAAAGAGGTTTCACCTTTAGGGCCTCCCAAACACTATTTGACAGTAGAATAAACTCTAGTTTGGACTAGTAAGATGAAAAGTAAAGAAATTCTGTTGGATTTCTCAGATTGTTCTCTCAAACAGAACATGATAAACTCTGATCATGTATTTATCTACCAAATACCATAAGTCTCTATTTTTCCTTGTACTTGGTATTAGGCATCCAAGTAGAAGTGGAGAATGTTATTGCAGGCTATTCCTTTTTGACTGAAAGATTGAATCTGGGAAAGATTGAAGGTGGGAGGAGAAGGGGACGACAGAGGATGAGATGGCTTGATGGTATCACCTATTCAGTGGACATGAGTTTGAGTAAGCTCTGGGATTTGGTGATAAACAGAGAAATCTGGTGTGCTTGCAGTCACAAAGAGTTGCACATGACTGAATGAGTGAACTGAACTGATCATATAATGCCAATGAGAGCGATAAATTCTGTTGCCTCCCCCCACTCCCAGTATACAGTGCCTCCAAAGTTGCTTACACAGTCAATAAATGTGAATATGTGAAATAACGGATGGATAAATGAAAGAAACGAAGCAGTATGATAAAGAAGCCCTCTAATGATGTGCAAAGGAGATTCCAGGATGACAGATACATGGGGCAGCCCATCCAGATTGTAATATAGGTGAGATGATTCTGAAAGAGACTTTTTCATATAGATCAAGTCTTCAGAAGACCTGTTGCACCAAAAGGCCTTGAGAGATGATACAGGCAATTGGCAAAAGTTTGGGTTGATAGAGACATTCACATATGAAAACTGAACAAACAAAAAAGCAAAATTAACTTCAGAAGAAAAATCATAAACAGGGAAGAAACTGCTAAGTCCTTTAGTGAGAAGTCAAAAGATAATGTTCCAAAACAAAAATAAATGAACAAAAACCCAAAACAACAATAAAATACCAAAGAGAACTAATAATAGAAGGCCATTATCTGGATACACTGAGTCAATTTTCAAAGTAATCAGCTAAAAGAAATAGAAGCAATTGCTGCTGAGAAAGAATGTCAGTGGGATGCTGTTTCTCAAAATTAACCTGTTGAAACACTTGACACTTTTTACTATGTGCAAGGATAACTGATAAAAGTTAAAACTTCTAAACAAATAAACAAAAGAGGATTACTGTGTTTGAGGATGGCCTCTATTTGCCAGGCGCCTGCCCTCAAACTTAATTCCACTGCAGGAAAGTGTCTACATCCATTTTCCTTTGGAAGCATCACCACTAGTTACCTTTTCCTTCTGAGGTTAACACCATTTTTTTCAACCTTCTCCTGACTGCAGAATCTCATTATTGTTCCATTAGATGTTGAAGGGCTAGCTCTTCTTTATTTTGATAATGTTCTATAATTTGTGATGAAACTATATTAATCCTTGACTCTTTTGTTTCCATTTTTTCTCATGATTTTTCATCTGCCAAGCTGCTGAGAATTATCATGAACTTTTTAAATATAACATTCTTTCTGTATTTCATCCTGGATTACTTTTGCATTCTTTGCACTAGGAATCTGCCTGCCAATGCAGGAGACACAGGAGACACAAGTTCGATCCCGGGTTTGGGAAGATCCCCTGGAATAGGAAATGGCAAGCCACTTTAGTATTGTTGCCTGGTAAATTTCATGGACAGAGGAACCTTGCTGGCTAAAGTTCATGGAGTTGTAAAGAGTCAGACACAATTGAGCATGCACACACACGTGTGCATGCACACCAGGAACTTTACTTGTTACCTTTTACATTTGTTTTATATCAAAACAAGCTTTGTTCCAAGTCTACTAATTGATACCAATTCAAGTAGGAATAAAAATATAGCACCTACATTTCAAGTTATTGAAGTGAATAGATTTATGCATATTTTCTTGTGCTTTTTTCACCTCTCTTTCCAAGATGCCCCAACCTATCAAGACATATTCTTGTCTTTTCTCCATATCTATTCCTTTCCATTCCTAGAGTAGTCTTGAGAAAGACATTCCAGTTCTGTACCAACTAGTGGACTACTTAAGCAATTTATTCAATCTCTTTAAGCCTTGGTTCTTTATCTGTAAATTGGAGATAATAATAGCATTTAAATCACAGAATGTTAATTGATGTAATACATGTAAATGTTTTTAGCCCAGTTTCTGACACTGATGCATACTGCTTTTATTCTTAAGGAGGTAGAAGACTAGAAAATATATTTCCAAAGTTAAAAAGAAAGTAAAAATAGGTAAAATGACAAAGAAAAGAAAAAAAAATAGTATGTTAGAAATGGTGCAAACTCAAGGTTTATAGAACATTTGCTTTTATCCATTCATCATGCCTGTGTGGCTGTGATCAAATTCATTCTTTCACGTGATATGATTTTTTTCCCTCTCTTTGAGGAAACTTTTCAAAAGTTACTTTCTTGCAGGTAGATTAAATTTAGTAATATTTTCAAATATTGTTGTAGCAACTTTTAAAACAGTTGCATTTCTACAGACTAGACTAGAAAGTGAATTTCTGTCAAACAAATCAGGTTTTTGGATAGAATTCTAATTTAATTCAGGGATGTGTTTCCACCTTGCTGATGACAATGTGCAGTAGAAGATGCCAAGATCTCAGCTTCAGCTATCATCAGCACAAATCAGGAAGAGTCAGCAATGCAAGAGTCAGCTCTTCACATAATGTATTCTTTCTTTCTTTTTTTTTTTTCCAGAATGCAACAGATGTGAACAGCAGGGAAACAACTTTTATGTCTCTAGCAGAATTCCATTAATTTAAGTCTTCAGAGACCACTTTCCAACTTTGTCATTGATTTTCTAATTCCTTTTTGGCAAGTATCTATAATGTGTATTGCCAAATAGTAGGTTTACTCAGGTATATAGTCCACCACGAAGTATATGCTGTGCAAAGTTATATCTTTATACTCCTTCACACTAAAGAAATCAATTTAGACATAGGCAAAGCGACATTTATAAAACATGATGTTGTCCTAAGTATAATATTTTAATTTCAAATGTGGACAGAAAGACATTATTATTCAGTCTTGTGCATTTTCATGTTAATTATTCACTGGGAAGAAAACAGTGCTAAAAAGTACACACTCTAAATAGGCTCATGCACATTTCGGTTTGACTAAATTTGTATCTCATTTTGGGCTTTTTAATTGAAACTGATTCATCCTTCTAAAACTATTAATGGAAAGGGTTACAATCAAACTCAGAAAAGAGTGCTTTGAGGCTCTATAACTTTATAACCTTTAGCCCTCCCTAGAACATTTTAAGCTACTCTTTTAAAAAAGAAGAAATATGGAATGTTCTGCTCACACATAAGCATATGGGCCTCCCCAGTGACTGAAATCATGGGAAATTTTTCATTTTACCCCCACAGCTTCAGTTAATGCATGTAATAGAAATGGATATTAGAAATCTATTCTCATTTGTTGTAATATGAATGCAAGCAGAGAAAACACTAAAAATCTGCAGTGTCTGCACATTTCCTAGCACTCTGGCTTGTGGGAGAGTAGGAATTATTTATGGACATTCTGGCACAGCTCTGATATTTAAAGGGCTCCATGTTCTTCTCCATCAGGAATTGGAAGTTTTAAAGTGTCCTATACAGATTTCCATGAATTAACCTTCTTAAAAGTAAAGGGAAAACAAATCTGCTTTTTCATGGATTAAAAAGGACTTAGATCTCTGATGCTGGTGTAAGTGTTCTATTTGCATTTCTTTATACAAACTTACCATGTGATTTTATTAAAGAGAAATAGAGGTAGTTATCTTTAGTAGGAAAGATTAGTGAGAAACAAAACTATTCTGGCATTCAAGATTTGCTAAAATCTCGTATTTCCGTGTTATTTGTTCACCACATACACAAAAAGCAGGAAAGCAATATATTTTTCCAAAGAAATAGCTTACCTTTAAAAAAATATGCTGAAAATAGTGGAATTAATAGTCTCTTAAATAAGGAGTATCTTCCCTGGCCTATTGGAATAAAAGGTAGTTAAATTGATGTTCTGATTTTTAACTAATTATAAAGTAGGTCAATTTCTACATGCCCATTCCAATCACCAATGGTGACTCACATGTACATTTTATTTTTTTTTCTTTTGTTTCATATTGAAGTCTAGGACTATAGAATAGTATCCAAAATAAATCTGCCAAGTCATCTGACCTTAGGGACGGAGCCAAGTGTTACTATCAGAATAAAGATGAACAAGCAAAGAAAATACAAAGACTTGAGCAAGCAGGTGAGCTTTCCCACCTTAATTCATACAACTGAACATATAGCAATGCAATTTTCATTGGGAATAAACTAGAAATCTACGTAGAACAAGATATGATAAATGGGACAGGTAAGTAAAATATTTAACATTACTATAACGTGTAGCTGGGAAGAAGCAGTTATTTTGCTCAAGAAGGAGATTCTTTATCTAGATAGTAGAAACCTTTGTTGATTGACAATATCTTTAAAGATATCTGAGGAGGGGTTTGGGAGTGGGCAGGTATCTATATGATTAAAATCTCAGTTTTCCATTGCTTTTGAAAAAGAATAATTATTTTCATCGGAGAAGGCAATGGCACTCCACACCAGTACTCTTGCCTGGAAAATGCCATGGACAGAGAAGCCTGATAGGCTGCAATCCATGGGGTCGCACAGAGTAGGACACGACTGAAGTGACGCAGCAGCAGCAGCAGAAGCAGCACCAGCAATTACTTTCATTGTCAATATCAACCTTCAGAGAAATCTCCCTGATATTAGAGTAAAAGGAAGACTTCCAATCATATTCTTTTTTACCTGTCAATTCAGTTCAGTTCGGTGGCTCAGTCATGTCCAACTCCCTGCGACCCCATGAATCGCAGCACGCCAGGCCTCCCTGTTTATCACCATCTCTCAGAGTTCACTCAGACTCCCGTCCATCCAGTCTATGATGCCATCCAGCCATCTTATCCTTGGTCGTCCCCTTCTCCTCCTGCCCCCAGTCCCTCCCAGCATCAGAGTCTTTTCCAATGAGTCAACTCTTCTCATGAGGTGGCCAAAGTACTGGAGTTTCAGCTTGAGCATCATTCTTTCCAAAGAAATGCCAGGGTTGATCTCCTTCAGAATGGACTGGCTGGATCTCCTTGCAGTCCAAGGGACTCTCAAGAGTCTTCTCCAACACCACAGTTCAAAAGCATCGATTCTTCTGCACTCAGCCTTCTTCACAGTCCAACTCTCACATCCATACATGGCCACAGGAAAAACCATAGCCTTGACTAGATGGACCTTATTTGGCAAAGTAATGTCTCTGCTTTTGAATATGCTATCTAGGTTGCTCATGACTTTTCTTCCAAGGAGTAAGCGTCTTTTGATTTCATGGCTGCAGTCACCATCTGCAGTGATTTTGGAGCCCAAAAAAATAAAGTCTGACACTGTTTCCACTGTTTCCCCATCTATTTCCCATAAAGTGATGAACTGGATGCCATGATCTTCGTTTTCTGAATATTGAGCTTTAAGCCAACTTTTTCGCTCTCCTCTTTCACCTTCATCAAGAGGCCCTTTAGCTTCTCTTCACTTTCTGACATAAGGGTGGTGTCATCTGCATATCTGAGGTGATTGATATTTCTCCCGGCCATCTTGATTCCAGCTTGTGCTTCTTCCAGCCCAGTGTCTCTCATGATGTAATCTGAATAGAAGTTAAATAAACACAGTGGCAATATACAGCCTTGACATACTTCTTTTCCTATTTGGAACCAGTCTGTTGTTTCATGTCTAGTTCTGTTGCTTCCTGACCTGCATACAGATTTCTCAAGAGGCAGGTCAGGTGGTCTGGTATTCCCATCTCTTTCAGAGTTTTCCACAGTTTATTGCGATCCACACAGTCAAAGGCCTTGGCATAGTTACTTTATATTATATAGCATAGGCTTTTTACTTGGTATATGCAATACAGGTATAAAATATAGATTAAAACTTATTCAAGATATTGTCTGAGGAAAAAAAAATTTAGAAGAGTAACAAAAATACTGCCTGAAGCATTTTTGGTGCTTTTGCTTACCAAATTCTTTTCCTTTTTTGCAAAACTCAACTCACAGAATAAATCTTATATGAAAATATAAGGTATTCTCGCCAACTCTTACTGTTCCCATATTGTCAGTTACCCTAAATAGCCCTACTTCAAACTGGCAGTGTGTCTAGATAGTTATCTTAGCAGGTTTTTGTCTTTCCTTGGTTATCAGTTCAGTTCAGTCGCTCAGTTGTGTCCAACTCTTTGTGACCCCAGGAATCACAAAATACCAGGCATCCCTGTCCATCACCAACTCCCGGAGTTCACTCAGATTCACGTGGTTCGAGTCAGTGATGCCATCCACCCATTTCATCCTCTGTTGTTTCCTTCTCCTCCTGCCCCCAAACCCTCTCAGTATCAGAGTCTTTTCCAATGAGTCAACTCTTAGCATGAAGTGGCCAAAGTACTGGAGTTTCAGCTACAGCATCATTGCTTCCAAAGAAATCCCAGGGTTGATCTCCTTCAGAATGGACTGGCTGGATCTCCTTGCAGTCCAAGGGACTCTCAAGAGTCTTTTTTCCAACACCACGGTTCAAAAGCACCAATTCTTCCGCACTCAGCCTTCTTCACAGTCCAACTCTCACATCCATACATGGCCACAGGAAAAACCATAGCCTTGACTAGATGGACCTTATTTGGCAAAGTAATGTCTCTGCTTTTGAATATGCTATCTAGGTTGCTCATGACTTTTCTTCCAAGGAGTAAGCGTCTTTTGATTTCATGGCTGCAGTCACCATCTGCAGTGATTTTGGAGCCCAAAAAAATAAAGTCTGACACTGTTTCCACTGTTTCCCCATCTATTTCCCATAAAGTGATGAACTGGATGCCATGATCTCCGTTTTCTGAATATTGAGCTTTAAGCCAACTTTTTCGCTCTCCTCTTTCACCTTCATCAAGAGGCCCTTTAGCTTCTCTTCACTTTCTGACATAAGGGTGGTGTCATCTGCATATCTGAGGTGATTGATATTTCTCCCGGCCATCTTGATTCCAGCTTGTGCTTCTTCCAGCCCAGTGTCTCTCATGATGTAATCTGAATAGAAGTTAAATAAACACAGTGGCAATATACAGCCTTGACATACTTCTTTTCCTATTTGGAACCAGTCTGTTGTTTCATGTCTAGTTCTGTTGCTTCCTGACCTGCATACAGATTTCTCAAGAGGCAGGTCAGGTGGTCTGGTATTCCCATCTCTTTCAGAATTTTCCACAGTTTATTGCGATCCACACAGTCAAAGGCCTTGGCATAGTTACTTTATATTATATAGCATAGGCTTTTTACTTGGTATATGCAATACAGGTATAAAATATAGATTAAAACTTATTCAAGATATTGTCTGAGGAAAAAAAAATTTAGAAGAGTAACAAAAATACTGCCTGAAGCATTTTTGGTGCTTTTGCTTACCAAATTCTTTTCCTTTTTTGCAAAACTCAACTCACAGAATAAATCTTATATGAAAATATAAGGTATTCTCGCCAACTCTTACTGTTCCCATATTGTCAGTTACCCTAAATAGCCCTACTTCAAACTGGCAGTGTGTCTAGATAGTTATCTTAGCAGGTTTTTGTCTTTCCTTGGTTATCAGTTCAGTTCAGTCGCTCAGTTGTGTCCAACTCTTTGTGACCCCAGGAATCACAAAATACCAGGCATCCCTGTCCATCACCAACTCCCGGAGTTCACTCAGATTCACGTGGTTCGAGTCAGTGATGCCATCCACCCATTTCATCCTCTGTTGTTTCCTTCTCCTCCTGCCCCCAAACCCTCTCAGTATCAGAGTCTTTTCCAATGAGTCAACTCTTAGCATGAAGTGGCCAAAGTACTGGAGTTTCAGCTACAGCATCATTGCTTCCAAAGAAATCCCAGGGTTGATCTCCTTCAGAATGGACTGGCTGGATCTCCTTGCAGTCCAAGGGACTCTCAAGAGTCTTTTTTCCAACACCACGGTTCAAAAGCATCAATTCTTCCGTGCTCAGCCTTCTTCGCAGTCCAACTCTCACATCCATACTTGACCACAGGAAAACCATAGCCTTGACTAGATGGACCTTAGTCAGCAAAGTAATGTCTCTGGTTTTGAATATGCTATCCAGGTTGGTCATAACTTTTCTTCCAAGGAGTAAGCGTCTTTTAATTTCATGGCTGCAGTCACCACCTGCAGTGATTTTGGATCCCAAAAAATAAAGTCTGACAGTTTCCCTGTCTATTTCCCATGAAGTGATGGGACCGAATGCCGTGATCTTCGTTTTCTGAATGTTGAGGCTTTTTAGCTCCTCTTCACTTTCTGACATAAGGGTGGTGTCATCTGCATATCTGAGGTCATTGATATTTCTCCCAGCAATCTTGATTCCAGCATGTGTTTCTTCCAGTCCAGCGTTTCTCATGATGTCCTCTGTATATAAGTTAAATAAGCAGGGTGACAATATACAACCTTGACATACTCCTTTCCCTATTTGGAACCAGTCTTTTGTTCCATGTCCACTTCTAACTGTTGCTTCCTGACCTGCATACAGGTTTCTCATGAGGCAGGTTAGGTGGTCTGGTATTCCCATCTCTTTCAGAATTTTCCACAGTTTATTGTGATCCACACAGTCAAAGGCTTTGGCATAGTCAACAAAGCAGAAATAGATGTTTTTCTGGAACTTTCTTGCTTTTTCCATGATCCAGCGGATGTTGGCAATTTCATCTTTGGTTCCTCTGCCTTTTCTAAAACCAGCTTGAACATCAGGGAGTTCATGGTTCACATATTGCTGAAGCCTGGCTTGCAGAATTTTGAGCATTACTTTACTAGCATGTGAGATTCAGTCATAACAAAATAAAGTAACTCCAAGTAAAATGCATTCATATATGGAGCTTTAAAAAAATCTCAAGTAACAAATCAAAAGTAATAGAATTACTCATCTGAGAGAGAGGAAGAAAATAATAAAGAACTTTTCCTCATTTCTATCCTTGTTCTTTCTATTTTATTCACTACCGTTTCCTCTGCTCAATGAATTTAACATAATGAGATATGGTAAGGATGTGATTTGTGCAGACTTCTTTTTGTCTCTCATATAAATAAAACTGTAATAAGTAAAATATTGTTTAAAATATGAAGGCATAGGCAGGATAATACAAAATATTATAAAACTTAAATACAATTGTAATAATTGTAAATCCAATTATGTTGGATATTCTTGAGAGTCATTTGAAAACACTAATGGACAAAATAGTGATAGAATAATTCCTTCTTGGGAGATGAAGTATTAGTAATGTAAAAGCATACTAATGAATATTCATTGAATAGGCATAGAATTAATAATAGCTACATCTTTCTAGGAATCAAGCAGACATCTTTAGCACAAATCTACAGAAAACAAACCATTGGAACTGAAGTCATCTTCAGATGATGTCACTACCCTTCAATAAAACTTCAGAAGCAGGCAGATAAGTTAAATAGTTCATAAAAAATGTTCACTGAATAGCTTTAGCCATTTTTAGAGCTCTTTGAAATAACTGTAACCAATATCATATGGTACAGTGGCTAAATTAGAGAAAACTCAATCACAAAAGGCAAATGTTGACAAACAGAAGGTCTATAATAAGAAAATATATGAGAAACTCATTCTGAAAACATATCTCAGGTTAGAACAGGAGTTTTGTTTTAATTCTTCTGAATTCTATGGTCGCTCTCTCTCTCTCTCTCATAAATATTTCATAAAAAATGTTCACTGAATAGCTTTAGCCATTTTTAGAGCTCTTTGAAATAACTGTAACCAATATCATATGGTACAGTGGCTAAATTAGAGAAAACTCAATCACAAAAGGCAAATGTTGACAAACAGAAGGTCTATAATAAGAAAATATATGAGAAACTCATTCTGAAAACATATCTCAGGTTAGAACAGGAGTTTTGTTTTAATTCTTCTGAATTCTATGGTCGCTCTCTCTCTCTCTCTCATATATATATATATATATATATATTTCTTCACCTATCCCAGCAGCAGACTTTGGCCTTGGGTCTGTCTCTGCAGAGTATGGAATGATAGTGATTAGAGTGGTTGAAGATGGGGTGGATGACTGATGAGGCAATTTGCCCTTTCTATATCCACATAAGCTTTCTGGAATCTAACTTTCTATCCTGAAAAGAAAGGCAGCAAAATCCCTGAAATGTGACATTTTCCAAATAGAACAAACTGAAAAACCCAATTATATTCTCATTCACTCATTCTTTCTTTCTACTACCCTCCTTCACTGTAACTAAAATCAGAGGTGTGTTATAATCTCTCCATAGGACAGTCAGTTTCTAATTGCATCCATTTTCAATTAATGTTTGATGAAGCAGCTTTCTTCAAATTCCCATCCAGTCTATGTAAAAACCAGTTGCATTTGATCTCCACTTTCAAATGAAAACATTCTGTATTGTGCTCAATTTTAGAGGTAAAAGCTACAGCCAAAGAGAATAGTTTGTGGTCAGAGAGTTTGCAGGATGAATATAATTTTCCCTGAGTGAAACCAGAATGAATATCCATGAGATACTCATCAGTCCTCTTTTTAGCTCAGTTTCTGACAAAGGCAGATAGAATAGTGTGAATATGTTTATTTTCCATGTGACCTGGTCAGTAACTTGGTAATGGCAGTGGCTGACATTTCTTAGGGAAAAAATCTAACAACTTAACTTTAATTGAGTGCACTGCAAGATAGCCACCAACATGATTTTATTTTTTGAAGATTTCCCAGGATGGGAGAAATGTTCATAGATAGACCTGACAAGGATAGTGATTGCTTTTCCTTTGGGTAATAAAACCAGCTACATTTTTCTTACTTTTGCCTGTAGTTCCTAAATGCAACAGAAAAGCAATTATCACATGAAATATATGCCTAAGGTTACCCTCCCTGCATTAGCCAATAAGCATCTATTTCTCTTTTCATTCCAAGTTTCCTTTTGAAAGGACAGTAAAATTCCAGGCTATGCAATATATGTCTCTCAAATAAAATATTTGTGAGACTCAGTGGGTTTCTGTTTAATCTGTTTTAGTGACTCTAATCTAGACTGAAGTCAGTTTTTCTCTAATTATAACAAGAGAGATTACCCTAAGCCTATTATTTTAAAGGAAAAGGACTTAGAAACAAAAAGTCTCACAATCACCTTCTAACAGTTATTCTCTTTTATTTTTGAAGCTTAAATATAAAACAAGCATCTGAGACAGATAATTAACTAATTCAAGATTTATGTAAAAAAATCCTTATCCTCTGTTTAAAATTTGTATTTCTTACTTACAAATTTTGATAGATGTTTCCTCTTTGCTTCTAACAGGAAATTTAACTTAATATACCACTGTTTCCTACTTAATATCCATAAGTGATAAAAACAAAGTTATATTATGACCTAGGTTTTAACTATTTATACTAAATCTCAGATTGAGAAGAAAAAGTGAAGTCGCTCAGCTGTGTCTGACTCTTTGCGACCCCATGGACTGTAGCCTACTAGGCTTCTCCATCCATGGGATTTTCCAGGCAAGAGTACTGGAGTGGGTTGCCATATCCTTCTCCAGGTGGTCTTCCTGACCCAGGGATTGAGCTTAATATCCATAAATGATAAAAACAAAGTTAAATTATGATCTAGTTTTTCTAAATTTCAGGCTGAGAAGAAAAAGAATACCTCAAATGCCTTTGAGAAAAAGTGATGAGTTTGATTAGGTAGTAAATATTCAGTTTCCATTTTGGCATATCGATCAGTAACTCCATTTCTCACTCTTATATGAAAGGCCACCTATCTGGATCTAGTGGATTTTTTAATTTACAGAATATTCAATAAACATGTTTTTAAATAATAAATGAAAAGATTAATTTGTGGAGTATATGCCACACAATATCTTTCCAAATATGCACATATACTGAAACACACTTCTGCACACACATCAGGAACTGTACGCTAAAATGCAGAGAATCCAATGATGAATGAGATAGAAATTATCTCATCTATGTCATTCCCAGTGAGGATGAAAAATCATAAACATATTTTTAAAGAGACCAAAAAATTGCAACTTTTGATAAATTCAATAAAATCAAATCAGTACAGAACTGGAGTGGGAGTGATCACATACTTACTTCCTTTAGAGTTTGGGAAAGTCTTCCTGAGGAAGTGAATCTCTAAGTTGAAATGTCAAGGAAAAAAGGAGCTAGCCATTCCAATCTTAAGGAAAAAAGGAGCTAGCAAATTCTGGAACATTCGTACTCTAGAATTACTCTTCTCCAGCAATGTTCTTTCTATGTGAGGCTCTTGAGCAGAGAACTAGAAAGGAGTCCAAAAGAAAAGGTGAGAAAAAGTCCTGGCTTTCACAAATAAAAATATATTAAATTCTGAAAACAAAGATGAATAAATATTACATGGATCCTAATAAAATGTATGCAGTACATTTTAAAATATATTGAATTTCACTTAAAAGAAAAATTAATCACTTGCAATTAGCATCTGTTCATTAATAACAAGTGTAGCCAAATTCAAGTAAGTTTCTATATTGATCTTGCTGTAAAATTGCCAAGGACAGATTTCTGAACTTCCACAGGGCATTTGAAATCCTATATTGTGCATAACTGAGGGAAACATATCTCAGGGAATAATAAAGTTATGTAGATATATAATTGACATTAAGAGGTTTTCTTCAGTGACATGCTGTAGAAGCCCACCTCTCTATTTTAAGTATTAAATAAAAAACCCAGATAATGACACAGGCATTACTGGTAGCATCTATGATCTCTGGAAGGAACTAGAGCATTACCAGCTAGAAAGAATGTTTACCAACAGGTCTTTCTGTAGCTTTTACCTCTGCACTCCAGTCTGATCATCTGGAAAGGTACAGAATACTTTCCATCCCTCTTCTATGTACATCCCCCTGAACATTTGAGGGAAAATATCAAACTGACACCCATTTTTTTTTTGAGGTTAATGATTCCTTATATCCTTGCCTCTTTCTCTTATTTATTTATTTTTTTACCATTTTGGTTAAGCTTCTCTACACATATTTCAGTTTACCTATATGCAACTTAAGGTGTGGTTCCAGGCAGTGAGAACAGTATGCCCCAAAGATGGTCAGCTCTCAGATATTTCAAACTAGGAACTAGATAATGACAAGGAGCTCAGTCACCAGTAAATTGGCTTCATAGTTTTTAAGGTCTCTAGCATGCTAAAATGGAGAAGGCAATGGCATCCCCACTCCAGTATTCATACCTGGAAAAATCCCATGGATGGAGGAGCTGGGAACGCTGCAGTCCATGGAGTCGCTGAGGTTTGGACACAACTGAGCGACTTTACTTTCACTTTTCACTTTCATGATTGGAGAAGGAAATGACAACCCACTCCAGTGTTCTTGCCTGGAGAATCCCAGGGACGGAGGAGCCTGGTGGGCTGCCGTCTATAGGGTCACACAGAGTCGGACACAACTGAAGTGATTTAGCAGCAGCAGCAGCAGCAACATGCTAAACATCATCCATTAACAAAATTCAATGAACATCAAGATTATGTGAACATAAGAATGAATTAAGTACTGTATAATTTGTTATCAGTAATTCTGGATCCACAAATACAGAGAAATATCAGGAAAGGAATATCAGATTAAACAAAAAAAATTTCAATTAAAAAATTCTACCAGTAATAGGATATAGTGAAGCCTTTCTCACTGAAGCTGCTCTATTCTTAATTAGTAAAGCAGCTTCCTATACACTATTCTATGCTTTGGGTTAATGCTTTACCTCTATCAAAGCATCTACATTGGCTCATTGATCAGGATAACTGAACCTGGTTTATGGGTGTGACATAGCAATTAAAAACATTTTTAAATGTCACTGAGCTATTTCTAGGTAGGCTAATTTAATTTATCTTTAATGTGTATTATACCTAATACAACTGTGACAACTTCTCAAAAACATATTGACACTGAGAAAATGTGACATTCCTATCAAAATAGATCACATATCTTGAGTTTAGTCTCTCAATTCTTTTCTACTTTGATTTTCTCATCTTTGAAATATATTTTGAATCTATTACCATATTCTTCCTAGTGTAGTTTTGCAATTATTCCTTATCTTTTGTGAAGAAATAAAGATCTGAATGACAAAAGGAGTGATTATATAAATAACTGATTGGATAAATGTAATGACTATTTGTTGAGCACTTGGTTTCTGTGTGAGATAAAGCTCAAGTAAAACAGAGCCTTGAGATTTCACTAAACAATTGTTACAAATTGGATATAGTTGAAGTCAATTGAATTTGTAGTAGTTAACATATATTCCTTGAAGTGTATATTAAGGTTGCCAGTGGGAATCAGGAGGTCAAAGGGTCAGAATAGATGCATGATTATTCTCCAGCAGGGCTCAGCACACACTCTCATAACTGTAGATTTTATAAATTCCTAAAGTCCTAAGAAAGGAAAGGTTCTAATAATCATCTAATAATCATCTTATGAATTACAGAAGAATTTAGTACTGTGGGCATTTGAGCATAATTGTGAACTGTTTGAATAGCAAACTGATTATAAGATTGTCCTCATCATAACAATAATTGAGCATGACAGCTTGATAATAATGCATCTGTGAATTTGAAAGACAAAAATATATGCCATGCATCTCACAGATGTAATTGCTTTTGTTCATACAAATACTGAAAGAAGGATTTGTTTATCTCCATTTTTAAGAAGTACAAAATTGGTGATTTTTTAATTATTATTATCATTTGAAAATGAACCCCTCCCATACACACAAATATGAATCCAAAAGTAAAAATTACCCATTGTAAATAAAAAGAGCAAATGAAATTTGCCTTGGTGTTTGTTCACCAAGGGAATAAGTTTTAAGTTTTTGATATATATTATTTCATATTTCTCTCTAGGCCTGCAAAATTCAGTTTTGGTATATTTTAAATAAAATCAGACATACATGAATTTACAGTGTATATATATATTACAATACATATATTTTTCAAAGTTTTTCAATACAATAGAATCAAATATTTTTATTTATTTATTTTTGGCTACACTGACTCTATTGCTGTGAGGGCTGTTCAACAGTTGCAGCGAGCAGGGGTTACTCTCTAGCTGCAGTAAGCACGCTTCTCACTGTGGTGGTTTCTCTTGTGGAGCATGGGTCTAGGGCACATGGGCTCCAGTAGCTGTGCACATGGGCTCAGTGTTGCAGCTCATGAGCTCTAGAGCATACTGTCAATAGCTGTGGCACAAGAGCTTAGGTGCTCCACGGAAGGTAGAATCTTCTTGGACCAGGAGTTGAACCGTGTTTCTTATCTTGGCAAGCGGATTCTTTACCACTGAGCCACCAGGGAAGTCCTTTTTAAATTTTTGTTTTCATTTTTTAATCTATTTGGCTGTGCTGGGTGCTGCACCAAGTCTTAACTGAGGGACACCAAATCTTTGATCTTCATTAGGGGTGTGCTGGATCTTGAACTGTGGCATGCAAGCTCTTAGTTATGGTAGTTCCCTGACCAGGGATCAAACACAGGCCCCCTGCATTGGGAGCTTGGAGGATTAACCACTGGATGACGAGGTCTCTCCTTGATGCTTTTTAAAGCTAACACATTTTGTGTACACCTTTTCAGGACAGTATATATAAAGTTTCATTCCTTTTTAATTGACATAGTGTGTTGCATGTATGTTCATACGTCATTCAGCCAATTTCCTACTAAAGTCAATTTAGACAGATTCTAATGTTTATTAAAAACAAGACTGAAACAAATACTACAGCACATATTTTTCTACTTAAAATTTTTTTTCAAGTTATTATTTTTGTAGAACCATTTCTTAGGATTGTTGGGTCAAAAAGTTTGGGAAATTTGTATAAAATCTAACTTGAAGTGTAAAGTGTAAGTCATTCAGTTGTATCCGACCCCTTGTGACCCCATGGACTGTGCCCCACAAGGTTCCTCTGTCCATGGGATTCTCTGGGCTGGAATACTGGAGTGAATAGCCATTCCCTTCTCCAGGGGATCTTCCCAACCCAGGGCTTGAACTTAGATCTCCTGCATTGCAGGCAGATTCTTTACCTTCTAAGCCACCATAGAAGACGGTTCCAAGATATACACCTATCAAAATTATTATTCCCCATTCTTTCAAAAATAAATGTCCTTAAACTTTACTTTATAAATTTTATACTTTACTAGAAAAACAAAATTGATAACCCATCACTCTTTTTATTTCATTTTCAGAGAGACAATTTATATTTAAAGTCAGCTTACAGGTATTCAACAACTAGATTGTCCTCAGGAGATGACTTTTGACTGATCTTTCAGACACAGACAGTGGGATTAGCAAACAGCAGTGAATAAT
>SJYC01076238.1:0-13083 GCA_006408675.1 Madoqua kirkii | reverse complement strand
AATTCCTAAAGTCCTAAGAAAGGAAAGGTTCTAATAATCATCTAATAATCATCTTATGAATTACAGAAGAATTTAGTACTGTGGGCATTTGAGCATAATTGTGAACTGTTTGAATAGCAAACTGATTATAAGATTGTCCTCATCATAACAATAATTGAGCATGACAGCTTGATAATAATGCATCTGTGAATTTGAAAGACAAAAATATATGCCATGCATCTCACAGATGTAATTGCTTTTGTTCATACAAATACTGAAAGAAGGATTTGTTTATCTCCATTTTTAAGAAGTACAAAATTGGTGATTTTTTAATTATTATTATCATTTGAAAATGAACCCCTCCCATACACACAAATATGAATCCAAAAGTAAAAATTACCCATTGTAAATAAAAAGAGCAAATGAAATTTGCCTTGGTGTTTGTTCACCAAGGGAATAAGTTTTAAGTTTTTGATATATATTATTTCATATTTCTCTCTAGGCCTGCAAAATTCAGTTTTGGTATATTTTAAATAAAATCAGACATACATGAATTACAGTGTATATATATATTACAATACATATATTTTTCAAAGTTTTTCAATACAATAGAATCAAATATTTTTATTTATTTATTTTTGGCTACACTGACTCTATTGCTGTGAGGGCTGTTCAACAGTTGCAGCGAGCAGGGGTTACTCTCTAGCTGCAGTAAGCACGCTTCTCACTGTGGTGGTTTCTCTTGTGGAGCATGGGTCTAGGGCACATGGGCTCCAGTAGCTGTGCACATGGGCTCAGTGTTGCAGCTCATGAGCTCTAGAGCATACTGTCAATAGCTGTGGCACAAGAGCTTAGGTGCTCCACGGAAGGTAGAATCTTCTTGGACCAGGAGTTGAACCGTGTTTCTTATCTTGGCAAGCGGATTCTTTACCACTGAGCCACCAGGGAAGTCCTTTTTAAATTTTTGTTTTCATTTTTTAATCTATTTGGCTGTGCTGGGTGCTGCACCAAGTCTTAACTGAGGGACACCAAATCTTTGATCTTCATTAGGGGTGTGCTGGATCTTGAACTGTGGCATGCAAGCTCTTAGTTATGGTAGTTCCCTGACCAGGGATCAAACACAGGCCCCCTGCATTGGGAGCTTGGAGGATTAACCACTGGATGACGAGGTCTCTCCTTGATGCTTTTTAAAGCTAACACATTTTGTGTACACCTTTTCAGGACAGTATATATAAAGTTTCATTCCTTTTTAATTGACATAGTGTGTTGCATGTATGTTCATACGTCATTCAGCCAATTTCCTACTAAAGTCAATTTAGACAGATTCTAATGTTTATTAAAAACAAGACTGAAACAAATACTACAGCACATATTTTTCTACTTAAAATTTTTTTTCAAGTTATTATTTTTGTAGAACCATTTCTTAGGATTGTTGGGTCAAAAAGTTTGGGAAATTTGTATAAAATCTAACTTGAAGTGTAAAGTGTAAGTCATTCAGTTGTATCCGACCCCTTGTGACCCCATGGACTGTGCCCCACAAGGTTCCTCTGTCCATGGGATTCTCTGGGCTGGAATATGGAGTGAATAGCCATTCCCTTCTCCAGGGGATCTTCCCAACCCAGGGCTTGAACTTAGATCTCCTGCATTGCAGGCAGATTCTTTACCTTCTAAGCCACCATAGAAGACGGTTCCAAGATATACACCTATCAAAATTATTATTCCCCATTCTTTCAAAAATAAATGTCCTTAAACTTTACTTTATAAATTTTATACTTTACTAGAAAAACAAAATTGATAACCCATCACTCTTTTTATTTCATTTTCAGAGAGACAATTTATATTTAAAGTCAGCTTACAGGTATTCAACAACTAGATTGTCCTCAGGAGATGACTTTTGACTGATCTTTCAGACACAGACAGTGGGATTAGCAAACAGCAGTGAATAATGAAATAATGACAGTTTATTTGACTTTTTATTTCTCAGAACCTTTCAGTATCCTTTCATTTACTTCCTCTGTTGAGGGTGAGACTTAAGTTTTAAAAACCAAGGTTTGTAGATAAAAATCTTACTCACTCCTCTTACATCAAAAACAATCATTTTTACCCTTGAGTTGTCTATAGTTTAGTGATGAGTCTCCTATGTAAACCAAATAAAAAATTTAAAATATAAAACCATAGGAATGGCATTGTATAGAATTCACAGATACAGAAGTAAAGTAGGAGAAAATTAGTTGCAAAGCCCTCAGTTAACAGGACAGCTAAAGATTTGCTTTTGGTTTTAAATCACAGAAAGCACCTTTAGATCTTCATGTTTATCCTTGTTATCAAAGAGAGTATTATAGGAAGTCAGAAAATTGTGCAGTCATCAGCAAGTAAGCTAAACTCATTGTGGCTAGTAAATTAGAAAGATAAGAAAGCAAAGTTTAGCCCACAAATAGGAACTGATAAAAGAAAGAAAGCAATCACTTTCCCTCAACACTGGTCACCAGTAAAGAGTGCAAAGGGAAGCATTAAAGATCTCTGCAATTTTAGGTTTGCAGCTAAATTTACCATGCACTCTATCTCTGTTGTTATTCTGCTGGCAGAATTTGACCTTCAAACCACCTTTTAGAGATAATAATAATGATTTATATAAACTTAAAAATCAGAGGAAAACAAGAGTTTTGCACAAATAGTTCATATCTTCAGAAAATTAAGCTTATGTCCAAATAAACACTACCAAGTAGGTAGGCAAAATGTAAATATCTTTGAAAAATACACCTCGAGCAGCCAAACTGAATATTTGGTGGGGAATAGAAGCCGTCAAAAGCCTAAGCATGTACAATATTTCAACACATGGACATAAACATAGACCTATACATACTTAGTTTTAGCCACTGAATCTCTCATCACATTGATCCCACACATATCACACATCAGGTCATGTTTATAATATGGATGAATTTCTTTAGCTCTGTTTCAAAACTGAAAGATTGTCTCTTTGGAGCTAATCTGACCCTGACTTTAAGCTCTGGACACACACTGAAAAAAAAGCCTCTTCTGATATGTCAAGTTCTTGTACCTGAATATCTGACTTGATAACTCACCAAATACCATGGCTTTCTGAGATGGAATATTTGTTTTCTGATTGAGTTGCTGCTTCAAGTGGGATGTGGGATCTTTTCTTGCACCATGTGGGCTCCAGAGAGCAGTGGACCCAGTAGTTGCCACACATGGGCTTAGTTGCTCCATGGCATATGGGATCTTAGTTCCCCAAGCAGGGATCAAACCCACATCCCCTGTATTACAAGGTGAATTCTTAACCACTGGACCACCAGGAAAGATCTGCTATAAGATTTTTAATGACCTCTTACTGATTACCAAAGGCCAATGTAAAGAATAAAATCACATGGACCTTTGGATATTTTAAGTTTAGGAAATGTAATTAGCCTAATGGAGAAGGAAATGGTATTCTTGCCTAGAGAATCCCTTGGACAGAGGGGCCTGGTGAGGTGCTGTCCATAGGGTCACACAGAATCAGACATGACTGAAGCAACTTAGCATGCATGCATGCATTGGAGAAGGAAATGGCGACCCACTCCAGTATTCTTATCTGGAGAATCCCATGGACAGAAGAGCCTGTAGGCCGCCGTCTATGGGGTCACACAGAGTCTGACATGACTGAAGCAACCTAGGAGCAGCAGCAGCAGCAACGATTAGCCTAAAGATGTCTTTATTTTTAAATTCATACTCTTTACTGTATCAATATGAGCTTTTCTTTTTGAATTATGGAGAAGCAGATTGCTTTAAAAGGGGTACAGTTTAAACTCTGAAGTAATAGATGAAAGATTCACTGTTTCAAAGCAAGATGTACTTTGTGTGTGCTAAGGCACTTCAGTCATATCTGACTCTTTATGACCCCCACAGACTGTAGCAGCCAAGATCCTCTGTCCATGAAATTTTCCAGACAAGAATACTGGAGTGGGTTGCCATGCCCTCCTCCAGGGGATCTTCCAAACCAGGGATCAAACCCACATCTCTTGCATCTCCTGCCCTGGCAGGCAGCTTCTTTACCACTTGCACTACCTGGGAAGCCCATCAAATTTATAGCATGGGCCTAATCCACCACAAACATAAAAGATGAGGTAGAGAAGATGGTGGGTGTAGGGAAGAGATATTGAGTCGACATTCACAGGGGATTAATCAGGAAACCAGGTAAGACCCAAGTAGTGTGATGCACAATTATGTTAGTACTGTATTGACTTCAGACCACTCTCTTCCAACAAGAGCAGGAGTGTACTTTGGAAAATTAAGAGGAATGAATGGAAAGAACACATTCTAAACAAACAAAAAAAAGAACACATTTCAAACTTGCACAATAGAAAGCACATAAAACAGTAAGTGCCTCTATAAACTGTAAAGATTTTCTTAGGACGGAAGCAATTCCACATTCTCCAAACAACTTTATTTCAAATGGCTAGTGTAGGTGCCTTCTTTATCTTCAGCACTAGTTCATTTATTATAGGCAGTGTAACAATTGTCAGATATCTTAGAAACTGTGCTAATATGGGCACACACTAGAAAATCTTTAATGCTTAACAAGAGGAAAACTTTATAGAGTGTGAAAAAATCCTATTGCATTCATTTCTTCATTTTTCCCTTGGTGATTTTTATGTTAGAATGACTGCTGTGATTTTAATACTAACACAATCTGTTCACCCAGACCTAGGAGAGAGTGATTAGAGTTTTATAATAATACACAAGATTCTTTATTAGAAAGATTTAACATTGTCAGAAATATTTTCAGTTGCAGCTGTTTCACTCTACATAGGTTTATCCTCTAGGTATCCCTTTGCTGTGCTGTGCCTCGTTGCTCAGTCATGTCCAACTCTTTGTGATTCCATGAACTGTAGCCAGCCAGGATCCTCTGTCCATGGGGATTTTCCTTGCAAAATTCTGGAGTGGATCGCCTTGCCCTCTTCCAGGGGATCTTCCCAACCCAGGAATCAAACAGGGTCTGTTGCTTAACAGCAGATGTTTTATCAGCTGAGCTACCAGGGAAGTCCAGGTATACCTTTATTCAAATATAACTATTGAGGATAGAAGTATAAACAAACATATTAATTTATTCATTTTGCATCATGTTTTTCCTCACTGGGCAATGACCAGATTTAAATGTTAAGTTTTTTTCAACTTAATCAATAGTTTCTCACAAAATTCCAATATGATGACAATAAATGGTAAAAGAAGAAATTGAGCACAAAAGTTTTGCTTTTGTTTAATTATCTACTATGCATTTTGGAGTGAGACGGTCCCCGATAAAGGATACAGCTAAAGGATAAATTTCTCTTAAAAATAAATTTAGAATAAGTATCATTAAACATTAATCACTGAGTCAATTAAAATAAAATTTGACATATGTATATATATACATATATATCCAAAGCCTCTTTTGAGTACTTATGATGAACAAGTGGTCCTGAAGGAAAAGAAAAGTAGTGAATAGATTTAGATGTAAAATTTGCCTCTGCCTTTCAGGAATTTATATTTTATTACATTTTGGAGTAGTCCCAGACCTTAAAGAATGTACAGTCTATCCGAGTGTTAAACTTAACACAAGTGAACAAAATTACAGAACAAGTAACAGTTTAATGTCGTGTGGTAGAAAATTTATGTGCTGCAGAAATTCAAAGACTGGTTGGTTTGTAGCTTAACCAGAAGGGAGATTATTTTTCCCATGAAACAAGGAATCTAGAGGTAGACAGCCGAGGGACGTAGAGAAACTCTAAGATACTGTCACATCCTGGATACTTCTCTCACTCTGCCAGTGTTCCCATCTTTAGCCTGCTGGTTATAACTAAGTCTGGCACTGCCAGCAGAGCATCTCTGTTTCAGACCAATGATAGGCAAAGGGAAGTCTGTTACTACCAATGTTAGTCACTCATTCATGTCTAAATCTTTGAGACTCCATGGACTGTAGGCCACCAGGCTCCTCTGTCTATAGAGCTCTCCAGGCAAGAATACTAGAATTGGTAGCCATTTCCTTATCCAGGGGATCTTCCCAACCCAGGGATTGAAGCTGGGTCTCTTGCATTGCAGACAGATGCTCTACCATCTGAGCTGCCAGGGGAGCCCAGAGAAAAGCCTACCTTTTCTGAAAGCTTCTAGTGAATTCACCTCTCATTATCCAATCATGTCATATGGTCATCTCCACATAAAAAGGATCAGGGAAAACATGTTCTATTTTAACTATCTACAGTGGCACACTTGTGCATTAGAAAAGAAGGAATAAAGGTGAAATGTATATTCAGAAAGCACCATGCATTATCACTTAAAGGTTTCAAAAAACAAAATGTAACGTGATAGTGAAATCAAGCATGGACCTGTGGGACTCCTGGGCATGAAAGGCTTTCCATGCCTCCCCCCCCACCTTCCTTTTAGGAAACAGATTCTAGCCTCCATGACCTTCCCTGAGTTCCAAAGGGCAGATGTGAACAGTTACTAGTCCAGGAAGGAAAGGGATAGAGAGTCAAGGGAGGAACAGCAAGAAACATTAGTCTAGCCTTGGGGGGGGGGGGCCCTGGTTCCCCCTCTAGGGATACACATAATAATGTCTTTAAGTTTTTCATTAATGTCCTTTCTTTATAGGGAACTGGAATGCAAAATCAGTTTTCATTCCAATCCCAGAGAAATGCAATGCCAAAGAATGTTCAAACTATCTTACAAATGCACTCATTTCACACACTAGTAAAGTAATGCTTAAAATTCAAGCCAGGCTTTAACAGTACATGAACCATGAACTTCCAGGTGTTCAGGCTGGTTTTAGAAAAGGCAGAGGAACCTGAGATCAAATTGCCAACATCCATTGGATTGTCAAAAAGGCAAGAGAGTTCCAGAAAAACATCTACTTCTGCTTTATTGAATACTAAAGCCTTTGACTGTGTAGATTACAACAAACTGTGGAAAATTCTTCAAGAGAGGGGAGTACCAGACCATCTTCCCTGCCTCCTGAGAAGTCTGTATGCAGGTCAGGAAACAACAGTTAGAACTAGACATGGAACAACAGACTGGTTCCAAATAGGAAAAGGAGTACTTCAAGGCTGTATATTATCACCCTGCTTATTTAGCTTATATGCAGAGTACAACGTGCAAAATGAGGGCTGGATAAAGCAGAAGCTGGAATCAAGATTGTGGGAAGAAATATCAATAACTTCAGACATGCAGATGACATCACCTTTATGGCAAAGAGCCTCTTGAGGAAAGTGAAAGAGGAGAGTGAAAAAGTTGGTTTAAAACTCAACATTCAGAAAACCAAGATCATGGCAAATAGATGGAAACAGTGGAAGATTATTTATTGGGGCTCCAAACTCACTGCAGATGGTGACTGCAGCCATGAAATTAAAAGACGCTTGTTCTTTGGAAGAAAAGTTATGACCAACAGACACAGCTTATTAAAAGGCAGAAACATTACTTTTCCAACAAGGGTCTGTCTAGTCAAAAGTATGGTTTTTCCAATAGTCATGTTTGGATATGACAGTTGGACTATAAAGAAAGATGAGCACTGAAGAACTGATGCTTTTGAACTGTGGTGTTGGAGAAGACTTTTGAGAGTCTCTTGGACTGCAAGGAGATTCAACATGTCCATCCTAAATGAAATCAGTCCTGAATATTCATTAGAAGGACTGATGCTGAAGCTGAAACTCCAGTACTTTGGCCACCTGATGAGAAGAACTGACTCACTGGGAAAGACCATGATTCTGGGAAAGATCAAAGGTGGGAAGAGAAGGGGAAGACAGAGGATGAGAATGCATCACCAACTCGATGAATATGAGTTTGAGTAAGCTCCGGAAGTTGGTGATGGACAGGGAAGCCTGGCATGGTGCAGTCCATGGGGTTGCAAAGAGAGGCTGAACTGAACTGAACTAAGCTATTCATGGGCTTCCCTGGTGCCTCAGAGGTTAAAGCATCTGCCTGGAATGCAGGAGACCCAGGTTCGATCCCTTGGTCAGGAAGATCCCTTGGAGAAGGAAATCACAACCTACTCCAGTACTCTTGCCTGGAGAATCCCATGGAGGTCGGAGCCTGATAGGCTACAGTCCATGGGGTCACAAAGAGTCAGATAGGACTGAGTGACTTCACTTTCAAGCTCTTCATAGAAGTAAACGTATCAAAGGAAGATGTCAGCAATCATCATACCAGAGATTACCTGAGTATAGACTAAAGGAATGGAGAAGCTTATTAAAAGATTATCTGAGGCCAGATTAAAAGGAGTGGACACACTTTAATTTATCAGCAACCCCAACTTTGAACTAGCCCTATAAAGTGAAAATGTTAGTTGCTCAGTGTGTCTGACTCTTCAGGATCCCAAGGATTATAGCTGGCCAGTCCATGGAGCTCTTCTGTCCATGGAATTATCCAGGCTACAGTGGGTAACCATTCCTTTCTTCAAGGGATCTTCCTGACCCAGGGATCAAACCTGGGTCTCCCACATTGCAGCCAGCTTCTTTATCATTTAAGCCACCAGGGAAGCCCATCCCTACAAAATGTATCACTAAGTCCTCCCAGGCTAGGACACATAGTTTTTGAGCCCAGGAATCTGCTGCATCCCCCTTTGCCTGGCAAGACAATAGAGTTATTCTTTTCTACTTCACTCAAAACTCTGGTTGCTGGATTTGATTCAGCAACAGTGCAGAGGCATCAATAAGTAGTAATGAACTATTAGAAGTTCCTTAACAAGGCAATTTGGCAGAGAACCGGTGTTTCATAAAACTGATTTGGCAGCAATGATCTGGAAAACAGAGAGGCAATCATGGAAGGATGCAGGAGAATAACCTAGAACAATGCTGCAGTCTCATATAAAATGTTAAGGAGAGTCTGTTTGTATACTGATAGAAATAAGGAAACAGTAGAGGAGATATTTTCATATCTAAACAGGATGCCATTTTCCACAGGTGTTGAAGGATAGAGAAAAGTAAAGAGTACATATTTTCCAGTCTGTGAAAGTTTTAAAGTATTAGTAAGATTGGTCTGCTGATTTGAAAACTAAAACACAGGAAAGGTTAGAGATGCTTTCAACTTTACAAAGCATTAGTCATACAAACTTGACCAAACTCATTTTCTAACTCAGTCTGGTACTACACCATTTTCATGTATCATTTTCATGATATATTATATTTTACATATATGTATTTTAATAAGAATTTATATTTTATAGCTATATAAATTCTTTTGACTTGCATGATGATTAGGAATCTCGAATCTAGTAAGTTTTAGATTATTTTTTATGACTATTTCTTATCTTACAAAATATTTATAGTGTATTTATGCTACTATAGTATAAGAATTTTGCTGGAAATTACATTCCTAGCCTGCAGGAACAAGAAGTAAACAAGATATATAGGCCTCCTGTAAAAGATTAGAGAGTGTAGAGAATTATCCTGTACTGATAGAGACTGAGAATACTTTATTTGCATACTTATCATAGAAAAGTTGCTACAAGCAAAAAGTTATTATAGAGGAGTTATTTTAAAAGTTCTGGTGTTGACTTTTTGATAAAATGCCATTCAGTCTTATAGTAGTTATGTTATGAAAGTTTTACCTCTGTTTCCCAGCCCTGTAATGCTCTCTGCATCCCTACAACTCTCAAGGCCAATTTACTCTAGAGAGAGAAAACATTTCACAGAAGACATAACTTGCTCTCAAGGTTTTCCTACCACAGATTCTGATTAAAGTAGCAAAAACCACTGATTTCTCATCTACTTCTCCCACTTCACACTCATCAAAACTGACCTTTGCATCTCCTTTTTTTTTTTCAGTCTTCACTTTTTTCTTAAGAATGGGTTAATGAATTTGGGTTGATATGTTTACTTTCAAAAATGACATATTATTTCCTCCCTGATTGTGTTGCTTTTAAATCATGCACCTTAATGGAATAAATAAAATGGTATTTCAGACTTAATAGGAAAATAGGAATTGTATATCTCTTCAGGTGCAATCACAACATATCATTTATTTATACAATTAACAAATATATCTGGGTTATCTACTATATGTTAAACACCAAAGATACAAGTTCGAGAAAAATAGTAATGATTCCTTCCCTCATGAAGCTTAAAGCAGGGTGGAGACTAGACATTAACCACACAAAAAATGTAACGTTCCAAACTGTGAAAAATTCTGTAAATACAAAGCACAAGCTTCCATGAAAAATGGTAAAGGTGAGACTTCTTGAGGACAGAACAGGGAGAGAGATTTACTTATAAATATTTCTGCACTTATATGATTTTTAACCCCAAATTTCACTGAATGGTCTTTTCTGTTTCTTATTCTGGGATTATTATGACACTTATAATTTGATATAAATACCTTAAATTTATAGCTAAAATAGTCTCTCCTCCAAGTGTGTCTAAAGATAATGCATGGATTGCAGTTTACAAATAATAGAGTAGCTTTTTTGTTTTTTTGTTTTTAAGTTCATGCTGGAAAGAATTATCCTCAAAGTGATATAACATATTTTAGGTCACAGTCTAAAGTTTTTCCAGTAAATAAACTCTGGAAAGCATAATTTCTCCACTTGTTCATAAATGATGTTTAGCATTTTCAGAAAACCCTGAAAGTTTCTAATTTTGAGTGAGTTTGGAGAAGTAAACAGAGGCTATATACATGTCACATAGATGATTAAGCAGTTGGCAAATAGGTCTTTTGAGTAATGATAAAATGAAAGAAACCAAAATAATTTAGCTTACAGTAGAGAAAATTTTGTGGTATATATTAATAGTTTTCACATGTGTAAAAGATTAAGAAGGAAGAGATGGTAACCAGATGTTCCTGATCTCTACAGTGGAAAGAAAAAGATTAAATTAGCTTAAAATTTAACTAGAGAGATCAAGGACAGATATAACTTTCAGAAAATAAGGGAATATAAGCACAACAGCAGACCACCAAAGGAAATTACACAGTCCCTGACACCTACCTGATACTGTTTATATACAGATCTGCTTGAGGGTTCCTCTTGCCTTATTTTGCTCTGATTATTTGCATACAATATAGGGAACAAGATTTCTTGAGGGGAGTCAACAAAAACCAAACTACTAGTAAGATTTACACAGTCAGAAAAAGAAGAAAAGCAACAGATTTCAAAATCATAACAATGATTTCATATTTGCCCTCAGGAAGCAGAATAGGAGTGAAGTCCAAAATCAGTTGAGATCATGTCCTTAAACTCATTTATTTTTCCACCATGGAATCCAAGATTATTTGGAGGTTAATTGCTTTCGAGGCAACAATATGGAAGAAATTTGACTTCCTGAACTCTAAAATCTTCAACAGTTCTTGGATCTTGACAACACATAATAGAGCCTTTTAGAAACAAATTTGGTAATACAAAACAATTTTTCATGCCTTTATAAGTTAGTGATTAAGAATTAAAATGAATGGAGCAAAACAGAGCCACGAACAACACAGGAGCAGCAAGTGATGAGTATCTACCATCTTTTGAAGCTTGACATTTGTGATAATAATGGCGGTTATACTATTGTGTATATGGGTACCGGTAAATGTGATACATAGTTTATTTAATCTTCTCGACAGTCTTGTAAATTGAGTACTCTGCATACCTTTAATTTACAGATAAGTAAGCTAAGGCTGTATATTGTCACCCTGCTTATTTAAATTATATGCAGAATACATCATGAGAAACGCTGGACTGGAAGAAGCACAGGCTGGAATCAAGATTGCTGGGAGAAATATCAATAACCTTAGATATGCAGATGACACCACCCTTATGGCAGAAAGTGAAGAGGAACTAAAAAGCCTCTTGATGAAAGTGAAAGAGGAGAGTGAAAATGTTGGCTTAAAGCTCAACATTCAGAAAACGAAGATCATGGCATCTGGTCCCATCACTTCATGGCAAATGGATGGGGAAACAGTATCAGACTTTAGTTTTTGGGCTCCAAAATCACTGCAGATGGTGACCGCAACCATGAAATTAAAGGACGCTTAGTCCTTGGGAGAAAAGTTATGATCAGTCTAGATAGCATATTCAAAAGCAGCGACATTACTTTGCCGACTAAGGTCCGTCTAGTCAAGGCTATGGTTTTTCCTGTGGTCAAGTATGGATGTGAGAGTTGGACTGTGAAGAAGGCTGAGCACCAAAGAATTGATGCTTTTGAACCGTGGTGTCGGAGAAGACTCTTGAAAGTCCCTTGGACTGCAAGGAGATTCAACCAATCCATTGTGAAGGAGATCAGCCCTGGGATTCCTTTGGAAGGAATGATACTAAAACTGAAACTCCAGTACCTTGGCCACCTCATGCGAAGAGTTGACTCATTGGAAAAGACTCTGATGCTGGGAGGGCTTGGGGGCAGGAGGAGAAGGGGATGACAGAGGATGAGATGGCTGGATGGCATCACAGACTCGATGGACGTGAGTCTGAGTGAACTCTGAGAGATGGTGATGAACATGGAGGCCTGGCGTGCTGCGATTCATGGGGTCGCAGGGAGTCAGACACGACTGAGCGACTGAACTGAACTGAAGCTAACTTAAATGAAAGGGTAAATTTGCCAAGTTAATGACAGTGCTTGAATGAAATATAGGTCCTTTGATTTCAGAGGATAAATTCTCAACTGCCATGAAATACATTTGCCAGAATTCAATGATATTTACACTACTCTGTTGTATAGAAACTTCCCAGAAGAAATTCCTCTTGCCATTCAGGTGCTAAAAGTGACTTTCTCTTGAAGAAATGAAAGTAAAATTATAATTTATTATGATCTACTTTCTACTTTAATATGTGTCCTAAATTAAAGTCTCTGAAATTCAAATTTTCAATTGATAGGATTATTGCTGCCAATCTTTGAAAGACTTTATGTAAATTGATTGAGATGAAGGTTTTAATTACTTTAATCCACAGCACAAGAGAGGGATGGCAGGAGTTTCAGGTGTGACCAAATAGTTTATTAAATATAAGCAGTAAGCAAAAGGAATTGGATTTTTTTAAATAAACACTAATAATTAAACATGTAAAAGTTCACGATACTCCTAATTAAAAGAACTTTTCTCCTTAATTTAATATTATTTGTATAATCTTCCCCATATCCAAATTATTATCACTATCCTTAATTGGAC
>SJYC01076233.1:0-10734 GCA_006408675.1 Madoqua kirkii | reverse complement strand
ACAATGCGGGAGGCCTGGGTTCGATCCCCGGGTTGGGAAGATCCCCTGGACAAGGGAATGGCAATCCACTCCAGTACTATTGCCTGGAAAATCCCATGGACAGAGGAGCCTGGTAGGCTACAGTCCATGGTGTCGCGAAGAGTCGGACACGACTGAGCGACTTCACTATGAATATACCAAAAACCAATGAGCTGTGCACTTTGGAAGGGTAATCTTTATGGTATGTGAATCCCAGCTAGCAAGTTAGCTAGCTACCTGTTTAAAAAGAGTAGAGAAGATGAGAGGAAGGCAGCTACAGTTCTCTTATATTTGAGGTTAGATCCTCCTATAATTGCTCGAGCCTCCATAACAACAAAACAACCACTACTATGTTCATTTCCTGATCATGTGCAGCCAAAACATCGCATATTTATAACAAAGCACATACACGACTTGCTATGTTTGAAGAATGTTATGTCAAAAAAATATTAAGTTAATGATAAGTCAGAAGCAACTTCTGAATAAGAAGTACAGCTCACAAGTTTAATTACAACAGGACATGAGATGATAGAGTCAGCTTCCTGCTTTGATCCACCAGGGAGAAAAGAAAGCCAAAAACAAGGAAGACTAGAAACACTGACCTGTATGCTTGAGCCTTGGCTGATGATTTTAAACATTTCCAAAGACGAGCTCTCATGTCTTTCCAGCATTAGAGCTTCTAAGGGAAGGAGGAGAATTTCTGGATAGGAGGCAAGGAGAAGACATGTTTTGCTATGGACACAAAATAACCTCCAGAGCAAGAATCAATAAAAGTGCATCAAATGAGAAAGGAAAATAAAATGTTAGGAAAGATTGCTGAAACTGTTTTCGTTTGCAATTGCTTTTTCATATAATCTATACCAGAATGATAGCTTTCCCTATCATGTAGCTTACAGTGAACTGTAGACCGTTGTTGTTTAGTTACTAAGTCCTGTTTGACTCTTTGCAATCCCATGGACCACAACACTCCAGGCTTCCCTGTCTTTCAATATCTCCTAGAGTGTGGTCAAACTCACATCCATTGAGCTGGTGATGCCAGCAAACTATCTCATCCTCAGTTGCCCCGCTCTCCTCCTGCCCTGAATTTTCCCCAGCATCAGGGTCTTTTCCAATGAGCTGGCTCTTTGCAACAAATAGCCGAGGTATTGGAGCTTCAGCTTCAGCATCAGTCCTTCCAATGAATATTTAGGGTAGATTTCCTTTAGGACTGACTGGTTTGAATTCCTTGCTGTTCAAGGGAATTGCAAGAGTCTTTTCCAGCGACACAATTCAAAAGCATCAATTCTTTGGCACTCAGCCTTTTTTAAGGTCCAAACACTCACATTCTTACATGACTACTGGAAAAACCATGGTTTTAACTGTAAAGGCATTTGCCGGTAAAAGAGAAGTATCTGCTTTGTTAATATACTGTCTAGGTTTGTCACAGCTTTTCTTCCAAGGAGCAAGCATCTTTTAATTTCATGGCTGCAGTTACTGTCCACAGAGATTTTAGAGCCCAAGAAAATAAAACATGTCACTGTTCCCACTTTTTCCCCTTCTGTTTACCACAAAGTGATGGGACCAGATGCCAAGATCTTGATTTTCTGAATGTTGAGTTTGAAGCCAGCTTTTTCACTCTCCTCTTTCACTTTAATGATGAGGCTCTTTAGTTCCTCATTGCTTTCTGCCATTAGACTGATAACAACTGGATATCTCATGTTGTGGGTATTTCTCCCAGCAGTCTTGATTCCAGCTTGTGCTTCATCCAGCCCAGTGTTATTCGTGATGTGCTCTGCATATAAATTAAATAAGCAGGTTGACAGTATATAGCCTTGACATACTCCTTTTCCTATTTGGAACAAGTCTATTGTTCCATGTCCAGTTCTAACTATTGTTTCTTGACCTGCATACAGGTTTCTTAGGAGACAGATAAGATGGTCTGGTATTTCCATCTCTTTAAGAATTTTCCACAGTTGGCTGTGATCCACACAGTCAAAGGCTTTAGCATATTGAATGAAGCAGAAGTTTTAGTATTTTTTTTACTTCCTTTGCTTTTTCTATGATCCAGTGAGTGTTGGCAATTTGATTTCAGTTTCCTTTGCCTTTTTAAAATATAGCTTACATCTGGAAGTTCTCCATTCATATACGGATGAAACCTAGCTTGAAGGATCTTGAGCATCACCTTGAAAACATGTGAAATGAGCACAACCGTATGGTAGTCTGACCATTCTTTGACATCAACTTTCTTGGGGGTTGGAGAGAAAGCTGCCCTTTTCCAGTCCTGTGGGAATTACCGAATTTTCCAAATTTGCTGCCATATTGAGTGTAGCACTTTAACAGCATCATCTTTTAGAATTTGGAGTAGCTCAGCTAAAATTCCAGCAGCTCTGCTAGCTTTGTTCATGCTAATGCTTCCTAAGGCCCACTTGACTTCACACTCAGGGATGTCTGGCTCTAGGTGGGTGACCACACCATCACGGTCATCCTGGTCAGTAGGTCCTTCTTCTGTCTCTTATACACATCTTAACCATAAATTTGTTTTCTGTATCTGTGAGTCTACTTATATTTTGTAAACAAATTCATCCATACCCATGTTTTTTGATTCCACATGTGATATGATATGTTATTTGTCTTTCTGTGTCTGAGTGACTTCACTTAGTGTAACTGATTCACTTTGCTGTATACTTGAAACTAACACAACACTGTAAAATAACTATACTCCAATAAAACTTTAAAAAGAAATAGAACTCTTAGAAGAAAATATAGAGCATAAAGTTCATGATATTGGATTTGGCAATGATCCCCTGGGTATGACACAGATGATGTAGGAAAAAAAAAGTAGATAAATTGGGCTTCAATAAAATGAAAAACTCCTGTGTATCAAAGGGCACAATTAACAGAGTAAAAACGCAATCCATGGAATGGGAGAAAATACTTATTTATGTATATCTGGTAAGGGATTACTATGCAGAATGTATAGAAATTCCAATAAAAAATCAAGCAATTCAATTCCAAAACTGGCAAAGGACTTGACTAGATGATTCTCCAAAGAAGACATACAAATGGTCAACAAACACATGCAAATATGCTAAACAATTTTATTCATTAGGAAGATGCAAATCGAAATCACATTGATGTACCACTTCACATCTGTTAGGATAACTGCATTAACAAGTGTTGGCAAGGATGCAGATGTATATGAGGTACCTAGAGTAATAATCATAGAGAAAACAAGTAAAATGATGCTTGCCAGGAGTTAGAAGGAGGGGCAAGTGGGGAGTTTATCAATGAATGAATATAGAATTTTAGCCTTTGCAAGATGAGAAGAGTTCTGAAGAGATGGTGGTGATGGTTGTACAATATGAATGGACTTAATTCAACTGAACTGTATAAAGTGGTGAAGGTGGCACATTTTGTAATGTGTATTTTACCACAATAAAAAAAAATGAGGAAATGGAATTTATTTTTTGATTCAAAGGACACCACCAAGAATGTGATAAGACAAGACATTTATATCCAGAATATAAAAAGAACTCTTACAAACCAATAATACAAAACAGACCAATTAAAATAGGCAAAGATTTTGAACAGGTTTTATTTCAAAGAAGACAAACAAACGGCTTATAACTGCACCAAAGATGTTCAATATCTTTAGTCATTCAGTTCAGTCGCTCAGTCGTGTCTGACTCTTTGTGACCCCATGAATCGCAGCACGCCAGGCCTCCCTGTCCATCACCAGCTCCCAGAGTTCACTTAGACTCATGTCCATTGAGTCAGTGATGCCATCCAGCCATCTCATCCTCTGTCGTCCCCTTTTCCTCCTGCCCCCAATCCTTCCCAGCATCAGAGTCTTTTCCAATGAGTCAACTCTTTGTATGTGTTGTTAGGGAGTTGCAAATGAAATCAACAATAAGATACCAACTAAGATGGTTGAAATTAAAAAGAGAGGCAGTAACAAGTGTAAACAAGAATGTGAAGAAATTATAAACCTCATATATTGATAATGGGAGTGTAAAATGGTTTAGCTGCTTTGGGAGACAGTTTGGCATTTCCTCAAAATATTAGATATAAGCTACAGTATAAACCAGAAAATTTACCCCTAGAAATATATCAAAGATAAACGAAAAAAAAAAAAAGTGTACATTAAAGACCATGTATTTGATTGCTCATAAAGTCCTTGTTTATAATGGGCCAAAAGTGGAAACAAACTACAGTTCGTAAACTAATGAATGGGTAAACAAAATGTGTTATACTCATACAATGTAATATTGTTCTGCTACAAAAAGGAATGAAGTCCTGATACATGCTACAATACAAATAAACCTTGAAAACATCCTAAGTGAAATAAGCCAGTCAGAACAGAGCACAGATTATATGATTCAATTTAAATGAGATTTCCAGAATAATAAAATCCATAAGGATGGTAAGTAGATTAGACGTCAGAGACTGGGGAGTTAGAAGGTGAATAATATACATGTAATTTATTTTAGGGGTAATTAAAAAAAAGTTCTAAACTTAAGACAGTAGTGATAATTGCAGAACTCTATGAATATACCAGCAACTTCCCTGATGGCTCAGATGGTAAAGTGCCTGTCTACAATGCGGGAGGCCTGGGTTCGATCCCCGGGTTGGGAAGATCCCCTGGACAAGGGAATGGCAATCCACTCCAGTACTATTGCCTGGAAAATCCCATGGACAGAGGAGCCTGGTAGGCTACAGTCCATGGTGTCGCGAAGAGTCGGACACGACTGAGCGACTTCACTATGAATATACCAAAAACCAATGAGCTGTGCACTTTGGAAGGGTAATCTTTATGGTATGTGAATCCCAGCTAGCAAGTTAGCTAGCTACCTGTTTAAAAAGAGTAGAGAAGATGAGAGGAAGGCAGCTACAGTTCTCTTATATTTGAGGTTAGATCCTCCTATAATTGCTCGAGCCTCCATAACAACAAAACAACCACTACTATGTTCATTTCCTGATCATGTGCAGCCAAAACATCGCATATTTATAACAAAGCACATACACGACTTGCTATGTTTGAAGAATGTTATGTCAAAAAAATATTAAGTTAATGATAAGTCAGAAGCAACTTCTGAATAAGAAGTACAGCTCACAAGTTTAATTACAACAGGACATGAGATGATAGAGTCAGCTTCCTGCTTTGATCCACCAGGGAGAAAAGAAAGCCAAAAACAAGGAAGACTAGAAACACTGACCTGTATGCTTGAGCCTTGGCTGATGATTTTAAACATTTCCAAAGACGAGCTCTCATGTCTTTCCAGCATTAGAGCTTCTAAGGGAAGGAGGAGAATTTCTGGATAGGAGGCAAGGAGAAGACATGTTTTGCTATGGACACAAAATAACCTCCAGAGCAAGAATCAATAAAAGTGCATCAAATGAGAAAGGAAAATAAAATGTTAGGAAAGATTGCTGAAACTGTTTTCGTTTGCAATTGCTTTTTCATATAATCTATACCAGAATGATAGCTTTCCCTATCATGTAGCTTACAGTGAACTGTAGACCGTTGTTGTTTAGTTACTAAGTCCTGTTTGACTCTTTGCAATCCCATGGACCACAACACTCCAGGCTTCCCTGTCTTTCAATATCTCCTAGAGTGTGGTCAAACTCACATCCATTGAGCTGGTGATGCCAGCAAACTATCTCATCCTCAGTTGCCCCGCTCTCCTCCTGCCCTGAATTTTCCCCAGCATCAGGGTCTTTTCCAATGAGCTGGCTCTTTGCAACAAATAGCCGAGGTATTGGAGCTTCAGCTTCAGCATCAGTCCTTCCAATGAATATTTAGGGTAGATTTCCTTTAGGACTGACTGGTTTGAATTCCTTGCTGTTCAAGGGAATTGCAAGAGTCTTTTCCAGCGACACAATTCAAAAGCATCAATTCTTTGGCACTCAGCCTTTTTTAAGGTCCAAACACTCACATTCTTACATGACTACTGGAAAAACCATGGTTTTAACTGTAAAGGCATTTGCCGGTAAAAGAGAAGTATCTGCTTTGTTAATATACTGTCTAGGTTTGTCACAGCTTTTCTTCCAAGGAGCAAGCATCTTTTAATTTCATGGCTGCAGTTACTGTCCACAGAGATTTTAGAGCCCAAGAAAATAAAACATGTCACTGTTCCCACTTTTTCCCCTTCTGTTTACCACAAAGTGATGGGACCAGATGCCAAGATCTTGATTTTCTGAATGTTGAGTTTGAAGCCAGCTTTTTCACTCTCCTCTTTCACTTTAATGATGAGGCTCTTTAGTTCCTCATTGCTTTCTGCCATTAGACTGATAACAACTGGATATCTCATGTTGTGGGTATTTCTCCCAGCAGTCTTGATTCCAGCTTGTGCTTCATCCAGCCCAGTGTTATTCGTGATGTGCTCTGCATATAAATTAAATAAGCAGGTTGACAGTATATAGCCTTGACATACTCCTTTTCCTATTTGGAACAAGTCTATTGTTCCATGTCCAGTTCTAACTATTGTTTCTTGACCTGCATACAGGTTTCTTAGGAGACAGATAAGATGGTCTGGTATTTCCATCTCTTTAAGAATTTTCCACAGTTGGCTGTGATCCACACAGTCAAAGGCTTTAGCATATTGAATGAAGCAGAAGTTTTAGTATTTTTTTTACTTCCTTTGCTTTTTCTATGATCCAGTGAGTGTTGGCAATTTGATTTCAGTTTCCTTTGCCTTTTTAAAATATAGCTTACATCTGGAAGTTCTCCATTCATATACGGATGAAACCTAGCTTGAAGGATCTTGAGCATCACCTTGAAAACATGTGAAATGAGCACAACCGTATGGTAGTCTGACCATTCTTTGACATCAACTTTCTTGGGGGTTGGAGAGAAAGCTGCCCTTTTCCAGTCCTGTGGGAATTACCGAATTTTCCAAATTTGCTGCCATATTGAGTGTAGCACTTTAACAGCATCATCTTTTAGAATTTGGAGTAGCTCAGCTAAAATTCCAGCAGCTCTGCTAGCTTTGTTCATGCTAATGCTTCCTAAGGCCCACTTGACTTCACACTCAGGGATGTCTGGCTCTAGGTGGGTGACCACACCATCACGGTCATCCTGGTCAGTAGGTCCTTCTTTGTACAGTTTTTCTGTGTATTCTTGCCACCTCTTCTCAATCTCTTCTTCTCTGCTATGTCCTCGCAATTTCTGCCCTTTATTGTGCCCATCTTTGCATGAAATGTTCCCTTGGTTATCTCTAATTTTCTTGAAATCTCTAGTCTTTCTCATTCTATTGTTTACCTCTTTGCATTGTTCACTTATGAGGACTTTCTTATCTCTCCTCGCTATTCTCTGGAACTCTACATTCCGTTGGTTATAACTTTCCCTTTCTCCTTCCACTTTTCTTCCTTTCTCAGTTATTTGTAAGGCCTCTTCAGATAACCATTTTGCTTCTGGTATTTCTTTTTCTTTGGGATGGTTTTGGTCACCACCTTCTGTACAAAGAATCTCCACCTATAGCTCTTCAGACACTGTCTATTAGATCTAATCTCTTGAATCCATTGGTCACGTCCCCTATATAATCATAAGGGATTTGATTTAGGTCATACCTGAATGGTCTAGTGGTTTTCCCTGTCTTCTTTGTTTTAAGTCTGATTTGTGCCACAGTCAGCTCCAGGTCTTATTTCTGCTGACTGTATAGAGCTTCTCCAACTTCAGAGGATGTAATCCATCTGATTTCAGTATTGACCATCTGGTGATGTCCATGTGCAAAGCTGTCTGTTGTGTTGTTGGGAGAGTGTGTTTGCTATGACCAGCGTGTTCTCTTGCAAAACTTCTGTTAGCCTTTGCTGTGCTTTATTTTCTACTTCAAGGCCAAACTTGCCTATTACTGCAGGTATCTCTTGACTTCCTACTTTTGTGTTCCAATCTCCTATGATGAGAAGGACATCTCTTTTTGGTGTTAGTTTATTATAAGTTCTTGTAGGTCATAATAGAACCTTAATCTTCTTCAGCATTAGTGGTTGGCACTCTGACTTGGATTTCTCTCATATTGAATGGTTTGTTTCTGAGATTGTACCCAAGGACTGCACTTCAGACTCTATTGACTATGAGGGCTACTCCACTTCTTCTAAGGGATTCTTTCCCAGATAATAGATATAATGGTCATCTGAATTAAATTCACCTATTCCTGTACACTTTAATTCTCTGATTCCTAGATGTCGATGTTCAATCTTGCTATCTCCTGCTTGACCACGTCCAGTTTACCTTGATTCATAGACCTTACATTCCAGGTCCCTACACAATGCTATTCTTTACAGCATCATAATTTACTTTCACCAGCAGACACATTCATAATTGAATATCATTTTGGCTTTGGCTCAGCCTCTTCATTCTTCCTGGAGCTATTTTCCTGTTTTTCCCCCATAGCATATTGGACACCTCCCGATCTGGGGGGACTCATCTACCAGTGTCATTTCTCTTTGCCTTTTCATACCATACATGGTGTTCTTGAGGCAAGAATACTGGAGTGGTTGGCCATCCCCTTCTCCAGTGGGTCACGTTTTGTCAGAACTCTCTAATATGACCTGTCCATCTTGGGTGGCCCTGTGTGGCATGGCTCATAGCCTCATGAGTTACACAAGGCTTTGATCCATGTGATAATTTTGGTTAGCTTTCTATGATTGTGGTTTTTGTTCTGGAGGCTGTGGAATTGTACTGTTGCATCTTCTGTCTGCCTTTCAGTGGATGAGATGGTACAGACTATGTGTATAAATGAAATATCTAAATTGTTTCCCAATCAAGTTGATCAGAATAATCTGTGAAGTTATTGCGACACAGATTCCATAGCCATAGACCAAATTTACAGAATCATAATATCCAGAGATGATAACTAGTTGATGATAATGATGAAAACAAAAACATCAACAATAATAATAAGAGCAATAATACACATTGCAAATGATTTTTGTGATCAGCCAGGTTTGAAAATCACCAGGCACCATTATGAACGATAAAACACTCACAAATCATAAAGTGCTTATATTTATAAAACATAGCTTGAAATCTGAATTGTGTAAATTAAGGCTATAGAGATAAGAAGTAGTTTCTGTAATATATGGCCAGTTGGCAGCAATACTGCATAAGAATCTAACTTTCTTAAAATAGTCTTCACTGACTGGGCTTATTGCTTCCTTTTTTTTTTTTTTTTTTTTTCAGATCACAGATTATCCATGAAATTTAAGACATAATATTTCATAGTACAGTAGTTCCTTGCATTAGCTTTCAAATCTCTCTAAAACCAAGGATCAATAAACATTTTCTTTTTGTACATGATGAATATTAGAAAAAAGTTTAAAATAATTTTAAATCTCCATATAAATTTATGAATTTGGAAGACTATTTCACTAGAGGTAAAAATGTGAAGCAGTAAATGGTGACTTCCTCTGAGGAGTGTGATGAAACTGATATGTGTATGTAGATGATAAATGTAGAAAGCTTTGTGATTTTAACAGTTTCTAAAAGTTCAGATTCATAAATTTGTTTTCATATGTTTTTCCAAAATATGTTCAATATCTTTAGTCATTCAGTTCAGTTCAGTTCAGTTGCTCAGTCAAAACAAGGAAAAAAATGGAACTTAGACAAGGGAATTTATTAGATCAGTTTTTCTATTGCTGCATAAAAAATTAACATAAATTTAGCAGCTTATAAGACATATTATTATTCCATAGTGTGTGTGATTCCAGAATCTAGTTATATCTTAACTGGGTTCTTGGGAAGAATGCTATTAATATAATGGCCAAGGCTGGATTCTCATATGGAGGATAGAATAGGGAAGATTCTGCCTCAGAGTCACTAGAATTGACAGAGGACTTCATTTTCTTGTGATTATAAACTAAGGGCATTGATTTCTTGTTCCCTGTTGGTTTGAAGCTACCTTCACCTCCTAAAGTTGTCCCTCAGGTCCTTGCCAGCTAAGCCCTCCAAAATGGTTATTTACTTCTTCAAAACCAGCAAGGGAGTCTTATATAACATAATCATTGAATGAGCTCATTACTTTCCCCATATTTTATTGATTGAAAGAAAGTCACAGGGTGAATTTTGACTCAGGTTTTCTGGATCTTGTTGACAGACTATATTTTGAAAGGAAAGAAAAAGTTTATTGAAACTCAATTTTGTGCTCTGCTAAACACTATAAAATATTTACATATAGTATTTCTTACAACATCCCTATAAAATAGGTACTACCAGTGCTATTTTCTGATCATTATTTTTTTAACAAGTAGCAAGTGTTAGAACATGAAATTTAACCAAAGACTTCTAGCCAAGGTTTTTCTCTTTTCATTCTACTACATTATTATATTAGAAGGCTACAGGCTAATCACTAGTTTCATCTGCTTGTCATTTTGAACAAGATGGTATATGTTAAAAGGGCAGAAGTGAAAAGAAAGAGATGTGAACACAACAGAAGCATTGTTAAATTAACTCTTAAGATTTCACATATATGAATCCACTTTGCATTATTTTTAATTACTTAATTGCAAATACACAACTTTGATATTGAAGACATTCCTTAGAAATGATCATTGTGGTTTATGTAGCTCAATTGCTAAATCTGGGTTTTCTAGGGAACAGCTGAAGAACTTACAGCTTTCTCCAAATGGACCTTTGGTGTGTTTTTTTTTTTATATAAATTTATTTATTTTAATTGGAGGTTAAAATTCTTTGACAATTAAATAGTAATAAAATCCCTTTAGAAGTTTCCATTTTTTTTCATA
>SJYC01076232.1:0-19359 GCA_006408675.1 Madoqua kirkii | reverse complement strand
TTCTGTGTCATTTTTTGAGAAAGCTTTTAGCCTTACTATTTAACAATGAATAAATGAAAAAAAGAGCTAAGAAAAAATTTTAAAAATTAATAATTGTTTTAATTGGCATGTTTGGGAAGTCAATACACCACTGTCATAATGGACAACATAAGGGACCTAAGGTAATACTATAATGATCGGTGAATTCTCATCATGTATTGAATTCTCCTCTTTGTATATGTACAAGAATGCATGTATATGTAATATTGAGTGCAATATTTTCTGACTGAATCTGCTCTCTCAAACTTTTAAAAGTGTGTTCATTTCTTTGAATTTTTGAAGTAGTCAGAGAAAGGTTTCACATTTGCATTTTAAGGAATGCCAAATATTCAATCAACTGTAAGCTGATTTTTACATACCCTTTGAAACAGTGGAAAAAGCTTCACTCTCCCAGGCGTAATATTTAAATTCTACTTAAATTCTAAAAAAAGAAAAAAATGACTTCAGTTGCAGTTAACCTTAGGTTAATGTTCAATTGGAAAGATGTTTTACCTTAAAGTGTCTCTGAATTTGTTTTCAATTTGTTTTGTTTTGTTGGGTTTTTTTTTTTTTTTTTCAGATCCCCTTTCTTCTCTCTTTTGTATTACATCAGCTCTTGAGACTCCACAGTATTCTGGAGAAATGGAATAATTCAGAGAAAGCATCTTGTATTTTAAGATGGGACTATTTGGATATATTTGCCTTCCTTTAGGTATCCTGCTTTATGTTTCAAATGCTTGGTAGCAGTTCAACACTCAAATATCTGCCTTTTTATAACCTATCTCCTAGGATATGTTCCAAAACAATGAGGTATATTGTTGACAAAGAATTAAATGTAATAATCAGGCAATTAACCAAGGGTATTTGCAGCACTACATAAAAAGACAAATTAAGAAGACTACCATGGTATCCAGAAGCCATCTGTTAACCAATGTCAAATTGATGATAAAGAAAATTGAGTTCCCTTGGCAGTTGGTTTTTCTCCAGCTGCATGCAGCTATAAAAGAGCCATCAAACACAAATCGCATTTGTTGTTAATTCAGAAATGCAGTAGAAAGGCATTGGGAAACCTCTAGTGACAACTTTTTATTCCGAAAGTTGACTCTAAGAATCTCAGAAAAGTTATACATTGGACTTTGGATCAGCATTTAAGACCATCTTGATAGGATGAAACTAAAATGATCAGAACAATTCTCATACGTGTGTGCAAACACACAAATACACTAAAAATATGTTCAAAGCATGAAATAATGAGTGAATTACTTCTAATCAACCATAATAGTAGTTAATAAACTTATATATGCACCCTATTTATCCCATTTATTATTGCATGTTCCTAATGTCAGCCTCATTTTAAAGAAAGCCTCACAATAGAGCAGTACCAGAAAATAACCATAAATTTGGATAAATTTGGATTATTACTAAGCCTGGATAAAGACTAATTTGAAAGACATACTAAGGTGCCCTTCAGAACAATTATTATACTAATGTTCAGTGGAAACTTGAAGTTAACTTAATGCCTTGAAAGTGGTTAGGATCTGGAGTCAGGCAAAAGTGATGCTTCAAATTCATACTTCATTTCTTATTAGTTATATGACCTTGGGCATAATACTTAATCTGTTCTAATGTGTGTATAAAAATGAGAATGATAATAACCTTCAGGGATGTTGAAAGGATAAAATGAATTAATGTGTGTCAAAACTTATTTCTGTCAAATAAAGAATTAAATGTCTTATCAATGGATTATTGAACCAATACTAATTGCTAAGGACTTTAAGCTTATTGTGGAAAGGTCACTGGGCTGAAGATCAGGAAATCCAGCTTGTTCTTCCAACTTTGCCATAAATTAGTTATGTAACACTGTACAAACCATTTACATTCTTTGGACCACAGTTTGCTGTTTCCAAAATTAAGGCTGAGATGGCATGGAATTAAAATGTTCCTATTAATTCTAAAATCCTATAATTCCAAGTACTTGAGTTGATTTCCAAACAAATGTCAGATAAAAACTCAGAAATTTGTAATAAATTCAAATCATTAGAATCACTTGTATGTGTTTATTTCTGATTTACCTTTAAAAAAAACAGTGGAAATTTTGAAGTTTAAATTTCTTACACATATTTTTTAAAAGCATGTAGTTTTAAGGAAACACATATTTAAATTAATCACTAAAGTTGCTGGGTTGAATTAGATTAACTCAGAATTGTGTTTGACTTGTACTAGAAGTTTAGAATTTGAAAAGCTGAAGAAGACCAAAAAAAAAAAAAAAAAAACCCCAAAACACAACTACTTATTCACTCTCAAATTTATGTTGAATAAAACAGATACTTTTAAGTGACAGCAACATGGGTCTAGAACCTGTCTGCTGACTCCTAGAGAAACTTTTCCACATCATATTTCACTATTTATATTTTATTTTTAACAGTCTGGCAAATACATTCTCTCTGACACTTTCTCTGTTCCCAACACCACATCTGGCATTGCTAACTTTGACTGAAATTGCCACATTTAGTTTACTAGTGCAGTGTCAAACAAGCGTTTCATAGCAAATGATATTAAAATACAAAATATGTTTCCTCTTCCACTGCCAGTTTAAAACGTGTGCAGAGAAGAGTCTTACGTCCACTCTCACCACCATGGCATGAAAACTCAATGATCCTCAACATTTTTAAGTTAATTCCTCGTTATCAAACATGCAACATTTTCAGGTTATTTTATAGTTTCAACTCAGAAATACTAATTGTATCTTCAAAACAGTGATCAATATTTGCATCTTTACTAAAATAGCAGAACTTTTCTCCTTTTAGGCATACTAAGCTTCTATTTCCATTAATTAGATGCTATCAGTTCAGTTCAGTCACTCAGTCATGTCCAACTCTCTGCGACCCCATGAACTGCAGCATGCCAGGCCTCCCTGTTCATCACCATCTCCGAGTTCACTCAGACTCACGTCCACCAAACCAGTGATGCCACCCAGCCATCTCATCCTCTGTCGACTCCTTCTCCACCTGCCCCCAATCCCTCCCAGCATCAGAGTCTTCATCAGAGTCTTTCCCAATGAGTCAGATCTTCTCATGAGGTGGCCAAAGTTTTGGAGTTTCAGCTTTAGCATCATTTCTTCCAAGAACACCCAGGACTGATCTCCTTTAGAATGGACTGGTTGGATCTCATTGCAGTCCAAGGGACTCTCAAGAGTCTTCTCCAACACCACAGTTCAAAAGCACAAATTCTGTAGCATTCAGCTGTCTTCACAGTCCAACTCTCACATCCATGCATGATCACTGGAAAAACCATAGCCTTGACTAGACAGACCTTTGTTGGAAAAGTAATGTCTCTGCTTTTGAATATGCTCTCTAGGGTGGTCATAACTTTCCTTCCAAGGAGTAAGCATCTTTTAATTTCATGGCTGCAGTCACCAGTTGAAGTGATTTTGGAGCCCCAAAACTAAAGTCTGACATTGTTTCCCCATCTTTTGCCATGAAGTGATGGGGCCAATGCCATGATCTTAGTTTTCTGAATGTTGAGCCTTAAGCCAACATTTTCACTCTCCTCTTTCATTTTCATCAAGAGGCTTTTTAGTTCCTCTTCACTTTCTGCCATAAGGGTGGTGTCATCTGCATATCTGAGGTTATTGATATTTCTCCAGGCAATCTTGATTCTAGCTTGTGCTTCTTCTAGCCCAGCATTTCTTGTGATGTACTCTGGATATAAGTTAAATAAGCAGGGTGACAATATACAGCCTTGACGTACCCTTTTTCCTATTTGGAACCAGTCTGTTGTTCCACGTCCAGTTCTAACTGTTGCTCCTGACCTGCATATATGTTTCTCAAGAGGCAGGTCAGGTGGTCTGGTATTTCCATTTCTTTCAGAATTTTCCACAGCTTATTGTGATCCTCACAGTCAGAGGCTTTGGCATAGTCAATAAAGCAGAAGTAGATGTTTTTCTAGAACTCTCTTGGTTTTTCCATGATCCAGCGGATGTTTACAATTTGATCTCTGGTTCCTCAATCTTTACTAAAACCAGCTTGAACATCTGAAAGTTCATGGTTCATGTACTGCTCAAGCCTGGCGTGGAAAATTTTGAGCATTAATTTACTAGCGTGTGAGATGAGTGCAATTGTGCAGTAGTTTGAACATTATTTGGCATTGCCTTTCTTTGGGATTGGAATGAAACCTGACCTTTTCCAGTCCTGTGGCCACGGCTGAGTTTCCAAATATTCTGGCATATTGAGTGAAGCACTTTCACAGCATCATCTTTCAGGATTTGAAGCAGCTCAACTGGAATTCCACCACCTCCACTAGCTTTGTTCATAGTGATGCTTTCTAAGGCCCATTTGACTTCACATTCTAAGATGTCTGGCTCTAGGTGAGTGATCACACCATCATGATTATCTTAATCATGAAGATCTTTTTTTGTACAGTTCTTCTGTGTATTCTTGCCACTTCTTCTTAATATCTTCTGCTTCTGTTAGGTCCAGACCATTTTTGTCCTTTATCGAGCCCATTTTTGCATGAAATGTTCCCTTGGTTTCTCTAATTTTCTTGAAGCGATCTCTAGTCTTTCCCATTCTGTTCTTTTCCTGTATTTCTTTGCATTGATCACTGAAGAAGGCTTTCTTATCTCTCCTTGCTATTTTTTGGAACTTTGCATTCAGATGCTTATATCTTTCCTCTTCTCCTTTGCTTTTCACTTCTCTTCTTTTCACAGCTATTTGTAAGGCCTCCCCAGACAGCCATTTTCCTTTTTGCATTTCTTTTCCATGGGGATGGTCTTGATCCCTGTCTCCTGTACAATGTTGCGAACCTCTGTCCATAGTTCATCAGGCACTCTATCTATCAGATCTAGTCCCTTAAATCTATTTCTCAATTCCACTGTATGGTGGAGAAGTCTGACAAAGTGTGGTCCACTGGAGATGAGAATGGCAAACCACTTCAGTATTCTTCCCTTGAGAATTGCATGAACAGTATGAAAAAGCGAAATGATAGGATATTGAAAGAGTAACTCTCCCGGTTGGTAGATGCCCAATATACTACTGGAGATCAGTCTAGAAATAACTCCAGAAAGAATGAAGGGATGAAGCCAAAGCAAAAACAATACCCAGTTGTGGATGTGACTCTAGTGATAGAAGCAAGGTCTGGTTCTGTAAAGAGCAATATCGCATAGGAACCTGGAATGTCAGGTCCATGATCAAGGCAAATTGGAAGTGGTCAAACAGGAGATGACAAGAGGGAACGTCAACATTCTAGGAATCAGCAAACTAAAATGGACTGGAATGGGTGAATTTAACTCACTTGACCATCATATCTACTACTATGGGCAAGAATCCCTCAGAAGAAATGGAGAAACCATCATGGTCAACAAAAGAGTCTGAAATGCGGAACTTGAATGCAATCTCAAAAACGACAGAATGATCTCTGTTCATTTCCAAGGCAAACCATTCAATATCACAGTTATCCAATTCTATGCCCTAACCAGTAATGCTGAAGAAGCTGAAGTTGAATGGTTTTATGAAGACCTACAAGATCTTTTAGAACTAACATCAAAAAAAAGTTATATTTTCCATTATAGGGGACTGGAATGCAAAAGTAGAAAGTCAAGAAACACCTGGAGTAGCAGGCAAATTTTGCCTTGGAATACAGAATGAAGCAGGGCAAAGGCTCATAGAGTTTTGCCAAGAGAACGCACTGGTCATAGCAAACACCCTCTTCCAACAACACAAGAGAAGACTCTACACATAGACATCACCAGATGGTCAACACCAAAATCAGATTAATTGTATTATTTGCAGTCAATGATGGAGAAGCTCTACACAGTCAGCAAAAACTAGCCCAGGAGCAGACTGTGGCTCAGACCATGAACTCCTTATTGCCAAATTCAGACTTAAATTGAAGAAAGTAGGGAAAACCACTAGACCATTCAGGTATGACCTAAATCAAATTCCTTATGATTATACAGTGGATGTGAGAAATAGATTTAAGGGACTACATCTGATAGATAGATGCTATATTGAACCTAAAAGATCTGTGAATTTAGAAGGAAATTCTAAAAAGCTAGGAATCAGAATTGTTTCTGTTTGGTTAGTTACTGTTAATGCAGTAGCAAGTTTAAGCTAAGTTTAGAGCATTAAAAAAATGCATGCAAGACATAATAGTATTAACCTGCAATTAAAATAAATAGATTTATTTTAGAAAAGACATAATAGTGTTTTGAATATAAAAAACAAACAACAATAAACAATAAAAATTATGTTATCAAACCAGGTTGGTTTTGTCCAAGGCACAGCAAGTTAAAACACTGAGGTTTACAGCAAAGAGGGTTTATCTCCAAGGTCAAGGAGACTGGAGAACTAGTGTTGAAACTGCCTCCCTATAAGCAAGGAGTCAGGGCTCCTGTGGACAATAAATAAAGAAGCAGGGTGAACTGAGGTGTGGAAAAGATATAGGAATCATTCCACACACAGACATACCTGAATTACAGGTCTCTGCATTTCAAAAGGTCACCAAGCATGCCCAGTTGAAGGGTCAGTGATCTGAGGTCCTATCCAGTCTCAATTAACTCATCTTGAACTAGATGCAGCTGACTTCAAGCTTCTGGAAAACAATTTGGGCAAACGTCTTATTGCTTAAGCTATTTGCTGCTTGGCACACATGTATGTCTTAAAATGACTTTGATTAGTGAAGGCAGATGAAATGGACCAATCATTACACTATTTCAAGTAAAACACTGGTCTTTGACAAAGGAGGAAACACAATACTATGGAGAAAATATGGTCTTTTGAACAAATGGTGCTGAAAGATGTAAATATCCACATGCTAAAAAGTGAATTTAGACAGACTTTATACCATTCACAACATAGATCTGAATATAAAACACAAAACTACAAAACTCCCAGGAGATAAGGTAAGAGGAAATATAGATGACCTTAGGTTGAGTAAGGATATTTTAGAACTACATCTAAAGCATGATCAATAAAATAAGTAATTGATAATCTGGACGTAATTAAAATAAAAATCTGCCATTCTATGAGAGACACTATGAAGTGAGAAGATAAGCCACAGACTAGGAGAAAATATTTACAAGAAATAAGTTTGATTAAAAAAAAAAAACTGTTATTCTAAATATCCTGGGTTGGCTAAAAAGTTTGCTTGGGTTTTTCCACAATATTTTATGGAGAAAAAACCCAAATGAACTTTTTGACCAACCCAATACAAAAGGCTCTTAACACTCAACCATAAAAAAAAAAAAAACAAAAAACTGATTTTTAAAAAAGATCAAAAGCCTTAACAGACACCTTACCAAAGAGGATACATAAATGACAGATATGTATATGAAAATATGTTCAACATCATATGTCATCAGAGAAATGAAAGTTAAAATACCAATGAGATACCAACAAACACCTATTAGGATGACAACAGTCGACATATTAACAGCACAAAATGGCAGGGATGATACAGAGCAATAGGAACTCTCATTCACTGATAGTGAGATGCATATTGCAGTCACTCTGGAATATAGACATACACTTAATATATGATCCAGCAATTACACCCCTTGGTATTTATGCAAATAAATTGAAAACATGTCCACACAATAATCTGTACACAGATGTTTACATTAGCTTTATTTCCTCATTGTCCAAAACTGGAAGTGACCAAAATGTTCTTCAATAGGTGAATGTATAAATAAACTAGGGTACATCTAGATGATGGAATAATATTGAGTGCTAAAAATAAATGAGCTATCAAGTCATAAAAATACATGGAGAAATCTTAAATGCATATTATTCATGAAAGAAGCCAGTCTGAAAGGCTACATACTGTATGGTTTGAGTTTTCTGACAGTTGGGAAAAGCCAAAACTATGGAGACAATTGGAGAAGGCAATGGCACCCCACTCCAGTACTCTTGCCTGGAGAATCCCATGGACAGAGGAGCCTGGTAAGCTACAGTCCATGGCGTCACTAAAAGTCGGACACGACTGAGCGACTTCACTTCCACACACTGGAGAAGGAAATGGCAACCCACTCCAGTATTCTTGCCTAGAGAATCCCAGGGATGGGGAAGCCCGGTGGACTGCCATCTCTGGGGTTGCACAGAGTCGGACGCGACTGACACGACTTAGCAGCAGCAGCAGCAGCAGTAGCAGCATGGAGACAATAAAAGAATCAGTGATTTCCAGGAATTAGAGAAGAAGAAGGGATAAATAGTCAGAGCACATAAAATTTTTAGAATGAGAAACCATTTTGTATGATACTATGATGGTGGATATATGTAATCATACATTTGTTAATACCCATAGAATGTACATGGATCATGGAGAAAGCAAGGGAGTTCCAGAAAAATCATTAATTTATGCTTCATTGACTTTATAGTGAAGCCTTTGACTATGTAAATCACAACAAGTTGTAGAAAATTCTTAAAGAGATGAGAATACCAGACCACCTTACTTGTCTCCTGAGAAACCTGAATACAGGTCAAGAACAGTTAGAACCAGACATGGAACAGCTAACTGGTTCAAAATTGGGGAAGGGGAGTACAACAAGGCAGTATATTGTCACGCTGCTTATTTAACTTATATGCAGAGTACATCATAAGAAATGTCAGGCTCGAATCCCATGCTCGAATCATGATTCCTGAGAGAAATATCAACAACCTCAGAAATGCAGATGATACCACTCTAAAGTAAAAAAGCAAAGAGGAACTAGAGCCTCTTGATGAGGGTGAACAAGGAGAGTGAAAAAGCTGGCTTGAAACTCAACATTCAAAAAACTAAGATCATGGTATCTGGTTCCATCACTTCATGGCAAATAGGAGTGGGTGGGGAGTGGAAACAGTGACAGATTTTATTTTCTTGGGCTTCAAAATCACCGTGGATAGTGACTCCTGTCATAACATTAAAAGATGTCACTCCTTGGAAGGAAAGCTATGACAAATCTTGATAGTGTATTAAAAAAGAAGAGACATCATTTTGCTGACAAAGGTCCATATAGTCAAAGCTAGGATTTTTCCATTAGTCATGTACAGATATGAGAATTGGACCATAAAGAAGGCGGAATGCTGAAGAATTGATGGTGCTGGCAAAGACTCTTGAGAATTCCTTGGACAGAAAGGAGATCAAACTAATAAATCCTAAAGGAAATCAAGCCTGTATATTGATGGAAGGACTGGTGCTGAAGCTGAGGCTCTAATACTTTGACCACATGATGGAAAGAACTAACTCCATGGAAAAGACTCTGCTGCTCAGAAAGATTGAAGGCAGGAGGAAAAAGGGGTGGCAGAGGATGAGACGTTTAGATAGCATCATTCTTCACTCAATGGACATGAATTTGAGCAAACTCTGGGAGACAGTTGAGGACAGAGTAGCCTGGCGTGCTGCAGTGGGGTCACAAAGAGTCAGACATGACTTAGTGACTGAGAAAAAACAACAGTGGAATGAACACCAAGAAAAACCCTAATATAAACTATGAACTTTGGATAGCAATAATGTGTCAATGCAGTTCATCTGTTATAACAAATGTGCCAATCTAGTGGAGAAAGGTAATAGTGGAGAAGTGGGGCTGGGGTACTGAGAGGGGAGACAGTGTATGGGAACTCTCTATACTTTCCATTTAATTTTGATGTGAATATAAAACTGTTCTAAAAATTAAAGTCTATTTGAAAAGGTAAAACAGAAAAATATAACTTGATATATTTTAAAAGGGGATTTTTTTTCAGAGAAATTGACATTTTTCCAATTAACGAGGTAGTCATCACATAAACAGTTAGTTTGGGGCATATTCAGTAGGAGTAAGCTTTTAATGAATTTTTAAAAATAGATGCATATCCTACTGCAAAATGAATTACATTACGAAACAGAGGGAGAACAAAAACAAAGAGAAGGCACTCATTGTAATTCATGTAAGGCAACCCATCTCACATCTATTTTGAGAACCTCTAAAGATAAAAATTAATATAGATGATATATGCAAATATTGATGATTCCATCAAGATCACTCAAACAAATGTTTACAGAGTATGAACCAAAATATACCTACTTCACATCCATAAGCTAAATTGGCTATGACTATATCATAATTATGGCTACTCATTCTAGTATTCTGCCTGGAGAATTCCATGGACAGAGGAGCCTGGTGGATACAGTTCCTGGTGGCTATGGACTGGGCTTTGGTCCATAGCATTGCAAAGAGTAGGACAAAACTGAGTGACTAACACTATCACTTTTTTCCCCATATCATAAGTATACTGTATAGGGGGGTAAATCTGTCAAATTGTGAAGATACAACATTAGGATGTCAACTTTCAGACTAGCTAATAAACCATATTTATCCTTTAGAAGTCAATACTATGGTCAGTTAGTGCGTGCGTACTTGTCAGTTGAGTTGTGTCTGACTCTTTGCAAACCTATGGACTGTAGTCCACCAGACTCCTCTGTCCATGGGATTCTCCAGGCAAGCATACTAGAGAGAGTTGCCATGCCCTTTTCCAGGGGATCTTCCCCACCCATGGATGAAACCCACATCTCTTGCATTGCAGGCAGATTCTTTACCACTGAATCACTGGGGAAGTCTGGTCAATTAGTAAAGAGGTGCAAAGTAGATTATACACATACCATTGAAATTTGAACAACATGAGTTTGAATGTCATGGGCCTACTTGTATATGGATTTTTTACAATAGTAATTACTAGAGTACTACACAGTAAGTAGTTGGTTGAACCCTTAGAACCAAAACTGCACATAAGGCATAACCATAGATATGGAGGAGAAGGAGATGACAGAGGATATGAGATGATTAGATAAGTTATATTTGGACTTTTGATACACAAAAAGTCAGTGGCTACAAACCTCTAAGACATATGGGTTTAAGAGTCAGTAGAAAGGGAAAAAAAGTGACCAGAGCTGAGTAAAAGCAGTGTGCCAAAAAGCCTCCAGTAAACAGCTGTAAATAAGAAGTTGCTATGGCAAGATTTAGGAAAAAATGTTCCCTGAGAATTCTGGAAGCCAAAAAAGACTGTGGCTTTGATGTTACTCATGGGGAAACAGTAAGATTATTATTCCATTGTCATTCCTAACTGAGATAGGCACTGATGATGTGTGGTATAAATACAAACTAGTCACTCTGGTGGGGAAGTGGACAGGGTTAAGGGGCAATGTTCTGTGTTGGTTTATTGCAGAAAATGAAGAGATCCTAATACAATAGACAAGATTACACATGAAAGGCTAAAAAGACTATTCTGATGGAAAAAGAAAGGAAAGTTACAGATTTTACATAATCTTGTGCCTTCTTTGCTCCTTAGCAGACATAATTGAAAAGTGTTTATCTGCTTAAACATTAAAGAGTTGTAAACCAGTGTTCAACCATGGTTATTTTAATAAGTGAAATGAATAAATAATAGCCAGACTTGAAATTACTTGCAGATGAAGATATAGCCAGGGAAACACTGCTACCCATCAAAAGGGAGGAATGGGGCTGAGGCTCAACTATCTGGTACCTAACGTGATTTCCATGTCTTTGCAGAAAGAAAAAAATTGAAGAATATTTAGGTGCGGCAATCAGTGGAGGTCAAGAATTTGTCATGGTTCAAAGATAGCATGTGACTGGGTATATCTAGAATAGTGCCTCCTAATGGGAGCTCTTCATTTTGCTCTTTCCTAAGGTAATTTTGCAGTAGCAAGGTAATTTCAGCTGTGGCAACTAAGATGTGTGCATAAAATCAAGGCACCAATCTTGCCAAATTGTCTCAGCCATTTTAGAATGAAGTTCACAATAAAAATGAGTCAAGTTATTGACAAAAACACATATCATAGAAAAAAGAAAAGTAGCTTGACACAGCTAGTACTAGATTCAGGCCCGTCTTGCTGCTGCTGCTAAGTCACTTCAGCCGTGTCCCACTCTGTACGACCCCAGATACGGCAGCCCACCAGGCTCCACCATCCCTGGGATTCTCCAGGCAAGAACACTGGACTGGGTTGCTATTTCCTTCTCCAAAGGCCCATAAAACTTCTGAAGTCATGTCATGTCATCTGAACACAAAGTCAGAAGCCGGAATGAGTTTTTATGTTACAGTCAACAAATATTTGCAGAATCAGGAGGACAAAAAGGCATTTCTTTGTTTTTTCAGTACAAGAAAAAGAAAGGGTTAACTTACTGAATCTTCTCTAAATGAACATTATATTCAAAACAGCAAAACAAACATGAAAAATAGACAATTCCAAGCCAGAGAAGAACACAGTAAAAGATTACCTTGGTATTTAGTTTACAGCTCTATGCCATGGTTATAAAACAGAGAACTATAAAATAAAAATAAAAATTGGTATCATTATAGAATCATTCAGAATCATTCTTCACCATGTTTGGGGTCTTATGTAAAATAGAAAATATACAAGAGAGACAAGTATACCTTAGCAGTTTAAGCCCTTCTTAGTTTAATCATTTTTTTTTTTGCACATACAATAATTATAAAATTTTCCCCAATGGGAGGAAATTTTTTTAAATGATGAGATTTGAGAGCTTGCCTTTTGTCTCAATACATATTTAAAACAAGATGCTATTCTTTGTCTGCAGATAGTGAGTTCCCATTACAGAAATGGCTAAGAAAAAAATAAAAAATATCTGAGCTATCAGAGACTGCAGTGTCTGAGAGGTTGGATTAGATGAATTCTAAGCTACATTCCAAATTTTATCACTACCAAATGCTAACAAATCATCATAGTCATTGTCATCCTTATTATCTTAAGGAAGCATTATATTTATTATTACATGTCATGTTCATGTTAAATACTAATGTATATAAATTTAGGCAGAAAACTCAAATGAGCTAATTTGTTCCAGTCTCAGAACAGGTTCTATCATATACGGTAACTTTGAATGGCTCAATTCTCTGCTTCTTTTATTCTTTCTCTAATTATATGTCTGTTAAGCAAATAAGTACAGGCTTTAAACTGATGTGATGGCAAAACTGTGATGCAATCATAGCACCCTTAATGTTTATTCTTGACAACTTGAGTTTCTAGTGCATCACATGGTCTAGCAAGACATATATTTGCCATTTATTTGATTAATAAAAAGATGCATAGGAATCTTTTCTAAGGAAGAACAAATGTTGTAAAAGTATCTCCTGTTAATCTCTCCCAGCTCAGCAAAGAAACACCAACAACATCAGCACCTCCACAATAACTGCATTCCTTGCAAATGAGTGGTTATAGTATTATGGTGAGAGGAGACTGGATTTGAAGTCAGAAGACATTTGGCTTATGAAAACTGTGAACAATTTCTTTCTGAGATGGGTTTAAATGGGAACTTACATTATCGACAGAATTTTCTAATATTCTGCCTGACAGGTTATCTCCTTAATTTTAAGTAATTTTAAAAAACAAACAAACAAAACACAGTCAAGACATTTGGTTGCTGCTTCTGCTAAGTTGCTTCAGTCGTGTCTGACTCTGTGCAACCCCATAGACGGCAGCCCACCAGGCTCGTCCATCCCTGGGATTCTCCAGGCAAGAACACTGGAGTGGGTTGCCATTTCCTTCTACAATGTAGGAAAGTGAAAAGTGAAAGTAAAGTCACTCAGTCATGTCCGACTCATAGCGACCCCATGGACTGCAGCCTACCAAGCTCCTCTGCCCATGGGGTTTTCCAGGCAAGAGTACTGGAGTGGGTTGCCATTTCCTTCTCTAAGACATTTGGTTACTATAACATAAATCTTTTCATAAAGTGTATATACATATATATACATATATATTACTGTGTATATTGTAAAATTATTTTCTTAAATGTAAAAAATACACAAAAGGCACTTAAATATTTTTGAAAGAACAGATAAGATCACTTCTTAGTTGTTCACTAAAATAATAACTGCAGTCTCCTCTAACTGACTTTCAAAACTAGTGGACAAATACATGGATATAGAAAACAATACATTGTTTAACAACTCCAATACTTTGGCCATCCGATGCAAAGAACTGAGTCATTGGAAAGACTGGGAAAGATTGAAGGCAGAAGGAGAAGGAGACGACAGAGGATGAGATGGTTGGATGGTATCACTGACTCGATGGACATGAATCAAGTAAGCTCAGGCAGTTGGTGATGGAAAGGGAAGCCTGCTGTGCTGCAGTCCATGGGGTCACAAAGTGTCAGACATGACCAAGCAACTGAACTGAACTTATACTTACAACGTACAGAATCTTAGAAGTGGATTGTATATTTCATTGGAAGTGGTCTATAATTTCCAGTTTTAGACATATGAACACGAACAAAACATTAAAATAGGACAATTAGCTGTCAACATGAACTATAAATCAAGAGAATAAACAGGCAAAATAAGTCATGCTGTGCTTAATCACTGAGTAATGTCTGACTCTTTGTGACCCCACGGACTGTAGCCCTCCAGGTTCCTCCATCCATAGGATTCTCCAGGCAAGAATACTAGAGTGGGTTGCCATGCCTTCCTCCAAGGGATCTTCCCAACCCAGGGATCAAACCCAGGTCTCCTGCATTGCAGGCGGACTCTTTACCAGCTGAGCCACAAGGGAAGACCATATAAGCCATAAAGAAGTTGTAGGTTGATAAATATGAAGCTGAAAGTACAGTCCTAAGCCATTATACTAGAATTATTTCTCAAAATAAAGTTTGAGAGACTATACCATCAGAAAGAAGCCAATGGCTTCTTTCAATACAAGTTTAAGCATAAGTTTTTATACAATATGTTGTTGGATATGATTAAAATTTTGTGTGCTCGTCATTGTATTAAAACCACAGGCAAAAGTTTTTCTAAGCCTCCAAATGCCACAATTTGAAGCCTGTAGAGTGAGGAATGTTTCAAGAGATGGTGGGTAGAAAAACAGAAATCAACATCAGCAGAAAAACCAAGGCTAATATTGAATCAAGACAGCAAGCAACTAACTTAAGAAAAATGAAAATGGAGAGATTTAAAAGAAACTGAACACAAATAAAAAAATAAATCACAATTTCGTGACAAACAACAGCACTATCTTGTGTTCACCTAGCCCATTTGATATAAACCAAAAATCTTGGTAGAAATTATTCCATTAATCCACACAACAACTGGTCTCTGATATGGATTAGAAACATATAGTATTACTCCTGTTTAACAGTTGTTAAAAGTTGCAATTTAAAAAGCAGTTCAGTGACTTTCTGAGTAAAATAAAAATGTAAGCAACCACAAATTTTAGTTTACAAATCTATTTCCTATTACGTGTATTAAGGATATGAAAGGTTTTAAATTTCTTCCCCTATTCAGTTGACTTAATACTTCACTATTTGCTAGTGTTGCAAATAGTGCGACACTACAAATAACAAATAAAGTTTATTTTCAAACAACAGCAAAGCTTCCAGTGGAAACCATTATTTCTGTTTAACTTCTGAGGAGTTAAGAGTAAACATACAAAAGAGACATAAGCAAGGATGCTATCACCATAAGCTTGGAACATCCAGTAAACAAAATACATTACTTTTCAGCTCTTTTGAAAGGAAAATATGTATTATACATCTAAACATCAAACAGATGGAATAATATATACTGATTTGTGACGATAATTTAAAATATTCCCCTAACACCATTTTTCATATTAGACCTTCACTGAAGGAGAACACTAGCATCAACCACACTACTATAATAAAAGTCAGTGATTTCCTCTCAAGGCAGTAAGGAAGTGTTACTTTACTTCACTGTGGTCATCACAGGCACATCCAAGGTAGCCATTTCTTAAAAGTCATGCTGTAAAACTAAGTTAAAAACATAAGCAACCAACTTGTGTAATGACTGCTGGCCTCAGGGTAACTCCATGATAGATAGATATGATAGATGACACAGATAGATTAAAAGATGAATGTCTTCTTTTGATTATGTTGAGTAATTGATGCTTGTTAGATGAAAAACTATGATTTGTATTATTATTTTTTCAGCATCAGCAGAAGGGAAACAGGAAAGTCTTAGCAGGGCAAGTTCAGCCTATATGTTAAGGATTCCTGAGTCTGCAAAGAACAATGCTCTCCAGTAATTATTAGCACAGAGAAGATGTTTCTAGTTTTCCCAAACTTTATAACACACAGTTATAATCATCATGCTTCAAATGAAAACATTCTTGAACCATCTTAAACTATCTGGCTTCTAAGCCATCCTGCCTGTTGACATCCAAAAATCAATGTTATCAGTGTCTCTTCTAGTGGGAGGATTACTTTAACAGGGGTATCTCCACAGTCATCCTTCGCACACCTGGTCACAGGAATGCATGATTTACACAGCTGCACAGTTGGGGTTTGTGTTGAAAGAGATTTTAGCAGATGAGGCATAAAATTTGAAAATATGCAGCAGGGAGATGGGAGGTATGAAACCCTCTGTTCTGCAAACGTTAGTCTTTTTCAGATTTTTTCAGTCTTTCCAGCTAAATAGAGAAGTGACAACTCTCTGTAAGAGTTTATGCAGATGCTGAAAGATAAATAGATTAGCTATTACTAGCTGGCATAAATGCTTAGCATTTAGATATTTCATTATATGTAACAGAATTGAGTAAACACATTGGCCAGGGTAATATTGGACAACAGAAGATACAAATACGAATGCCGGCACGTGAAAACATATTAAGGACAGATTTAGAAAAGATAAACAAAGGTACAAGAGCTATTTTGATTTATTTTTTAAATGGTTTCCATTTTAACAAGCAGTAGTTTTAAATGGATGAATGATGCAGCAGTTATAAAGTATTAGGATATCTGTCAGGGCTACTATTCTCTTCTGCGGTACCATATTAGCTTATTAGGTTGTGGACAAAATTCAGCTTCTTGTGGTTGTAGAACTGAAGTCCTTGTTTTCTTAACACATTAATTTCTTCAAATTTAAGCAAAGAATCATTGAATTCTTCTTGTGCTTTGGATTTCTCTAAATTCCCTTTCTGCCTTGCCTTGTGCTTTTAAGGGATCATGTGATTATATTGGACCTCTGCTTCTGGTTAATCTTCTTTCGAATTCAATTGATTAGGAAATTTAACTACAACTACAAAGTTCTTTTTGACATGTTAAATAATATATTCACAGTCAAATGATCAGAATGTAGAATCCTGTTGGGAGCTAAATTCGCTTGCCTGAAATTTCGTCTATTATATAATTATTTTAAACATAAGTAGACTTAGATTATTATTCCTAAATATGACAATATAGCCATTATTCACATTACATTTTAGTGTGAGTTTGGTAAGAATCTTAACTTTTAAGAACTGAAATTTGCATTAAGGAATAAGAACTGTGGCCATGAAAAGAAATATACAGGACAAAAGTCTGATTTTATAGCATGCAGTATTTCCCAGGGGAAAACTAAAGACCGGCCTGAGTGGAATATGAAATGTGGCATTCTTGAAAAGGATGCTAGAAGAAAGTAGAAAGAAATAGAAGAATGAGTGGGACAGAGACAGTGAAGAACCAGAAAACAGTTTTCCCATGGGTTGTGAAAGATAGTAATGAGCTAAGTAAGTTAACCAGACCCTAGCCCTAGATGTCCCTCCTCTTTCTTCAATAACTCAAACACCACACACACACACACACACACCCCTAAATAGAAACAGAGGTACAAGAAAAGATTCCAATAAGTTTCTGCAGTTGAGAAACATTTCTTTTCCTTGGAGCATCATATAGTGTTTTCATAAACAACTGCAGAGTTGGAGTTGAGGAAAAGAGACATTTAGAATGAGGGAAGCAACAATATACAACTATTTCTATTCATTTTAAAATGCCCCTTAACTTCCAGGAATAACTTTGTCTATTCAATTATTGTAATGTATATTTAAAGAAAGAAAGCATTTTCTCTTGGAACAAATATTAAGTTCACAATAATCCAATCATAACCTTAACAGGGTGAAAAACCAATCTCTGCTTCACTTCACTGCACTATAGTATTTAATCTTTTTCTATTGATAGTTAGTGCATGCAATTTTCATTAGAAGAGCTTTAAACATCTAAAGTAACATTTGGAGGCAGCAGCAGATTCACAGCAGCTCTTTAATATTTGGTCACTTTATAATTAGATTATAACTTTACAAGGAAGCATATACAAGACACTGGGTCACAGTTTTAAAGTTATAAAACCAATAAAATCATCCAGGGTGCATTATTATTTTGAGATGACTTATAAGCAATTTTATTTTACTGCCAAAACATTTTTATCATTTCTTTCCCAAAGACAAATCTGTTCAGTTCGATTTGTGTCTGGCTTTGCATTTAATCATGTTTGCACGATTTTTTTTTTGAGTTTACAATTAATTCTCTTTACATTTATGTAACACTATTCAAAACTTTTTCCCCAAAAATTTGTTCTAGTGGATGACTGCTTATTATAATTTTGTAATGTTGTAATTATTATATATCATAGTGCTCTGAGGATCCTGACAGAAGATTTTTTTATAATTTTATTTTTTTATTGCTCAAACAATTGCAAATAACATATTCATAAAGTCTAAAACATGTATACATAACCCAGATTCAAATGCTGTTCAGAAACCCACTAGATCAGGAATATTTTAGGTAAACGTAAAATTAGCATATTACATACTACTGGTCAAACTGCATCTGATGTGCCCCTGAATTTAGTCACCTTCCTTTAAATGATTAATAGATCAGGCATTTGCACATCAACACAGAAAACAGCAATGGATAAGTGAGGTAAAAAAGGTATGGATAGTTTGCTTTGTGCAGTGATGGTATTCTAAGGTAAGTAAAGAAAATAGAAGTTTTAGGAAAACAATGAGTATGCGAATCAGGAACTCGGTAACAGTTCTTGTAATAATTGAATTGATCAACATATTATTTAAGCTCTACGAATTTTGTTAGCATGTATGAGAAAGTTAGGCTAAGCTAGAGTTACAGCATTGTGCTTTTCAGTTCTGAAAATATAGGAGTCTATGGATTGAAGTGTGTTCTCCGTGTCCTAAAACTATCATTTGATTTTAAGACAGGTAACTTGGCAGAAAAATGAACTCTTATAACACACTGGAGTGATTTAAAGGAAGACCATACACAATAATGGTTGATAATGCGAACTTCAAGTTTATCTTTCTGCCATAAGTTAACTTTCTGCCCTGAGTAGTTTGATTAACATCACTGCTTCATTCTAGCAGTTCAGTTCAGTCACTCAGTTGAGTCCAACTCTTTGCGACCCCATGGACTGCAGCATGCCAGGCCTCCTTGTCCATCACTAACTCCTGAAGTTTACTCAAACTCATATCCATTGAGTAGGTGATGCTATCTATCCATCTCACCCTCTATTGTCCCCTTCTCATCCTGCCCTCAATCTTTCCCAGCATCAGGGTCTTTTCCAGTAGTCAGTTATT
>SJYC01076231.1:0-16660 GCA_006408675.1 Madoqua kirkii | reverse complement strand
ACTGGGGAAGTCTGGTCAATTAGTAAAGAGGTGCAAAGTAGATTATACACATACCATTGAAATTTGAACAACATGAGTTTGAATGTCATGGGCCTACTTGTATATGGATTTTTTACAATAGTAATTACTAGAGTACTACACAGTAAGTAGTTGGTTGAACCCTTAGAACCAAAACTGCACATAAGGCATAACCATAGATATGGAGGAGAAGGAGATGACAGAGGATATGAGATGATTAGATAAGTTATATTTGGACTTTTGATACACAAAAAGTCAGTGGCTACAAACCTCTAAGACATATGGGTTTAAGAGTCAGTAGAAAGGGAAAAAAAGTGACCAGAGCTGAGTAAAAGCAGTGTGCCAAAAAGCCTCCAGTAAACAGCTGTAAATAAGTAAGTTGCTATGGCAAGATTTAGGAAAAAATGTTCCCTGAGAATTCTGGAAGCCAAAAAAGACTGTGGCTTTGATGTTACTCATGGGGAAACAGTAAGATTATTATTCCATTGTCATTCCTAACTGAGATAGGCACTGATGATGTGTGGTATAAATACAAACTAGTCACTCTGGTGGGGAAGTGGACAGGGTTAAGGGGCAATGTTCTGTGTTGGTTTATTGCAGAAAATGAAGAGATCCTAATACAATAGACAAGATTACACATGAAAGGCTAAAAAGACTATTCTGATGGAAAAAGAAAGGAAAGTTACAGATTTTACATAATCTTGTGCCTTCTTTGCTCCTTAGCAGACATAATTGAAAAGTGTTTATCTGCTTAAACATTAAAGAGTTGTAAACCAGTGTTCAACCATGGTTATTTTAATAAGTGAAATGAATAAATAATAGCCAGACTTGAAATTACTTGCAGATGAAGATATAGCCAGGGAAACACTGCTACCCATCAAAAGGGAGGAATGGGGCTGAGGCTCAACTATCTGGTACCTAACGTGATTTCCATGTCTTTGCAGAAAGAAAAAAATTGAAGAATATTTAGGTGCGGCAATCAGTGGAGGTCAAGAATTTGTCATGGTTCAAAGATAGCATGTGACTGGGTATATCTAGAATAGTGCCTCCTAATGGGAGCTCTTCATTTTGCTCTTTCCTAAGGTAATTTTGCAGTAGCAAGGTAATTTCAGCTGTGGCAACTAAGATGTGTGCATAAAATCAAGGCACCAATCTTGCCAAATTGTCTCAGCCATTTTAGAATGAAGTTCACAATAAAAATGAGTCAAGTTATTGACAAAAACACATATCATAGAAAAAAGAAAAGTAGCTTGACACAGCTAGTACTAGATTCAGGCCCGTCTTGCTGCTGCTGCTAAGTCACTTCAGCCGTGTCCCACTCTGTACGACCCCAGATACGGCAGCCCACCAGGCTCCACCATCCCTGGGATTCTCCAGGCAAGAACACTGGACTGGGTTGCTATTTCCTTCTCCAAAGGCCCATAAAACTTCTGAAGTCATGTCATGTCATCTGAACACAAAGTCAGAAGCCGGAATGAGTTTTTATGTTACAGTCAACAAATATTTGCAGAATCAGGAGGACAAAAAGGCATTTCTTTGTTTTTTCAGTACAAGAAAAAGAAAGGGTTAACTTACTGAATCTTCTCTAAATGAACATTATATTCAAAACAGCAAAACAAACATGAAAAATAGACAATTCCAAGCCAGAGAAGAACACAGTAAAAGATTACCTTGGTATTTAGTTTACAGCTCTATGCCATGGTTATAAAACAGAGAACTATAAAATAAAAATAAAAATTGGTATCATTATAGAATCATTCAGAATCATTCTTCACCATGTTTGGGGTCTTATGTAAAATAGAAAATATACAAGAGAGACAAGTATACCTTAGCAGTTTAAGCCCTTCTTAGTTTAATCATTTTTTTTTTTGCACATACAATAATTATAAAATTTTCCCCAATGGGAGGAAATTTTTTTAAATGATGAGATTTGAGAGCTTGCCTTTTGTCTCAATACATATTTAAAACAAGATGCTATTCTTTGTCTGCAGATAGTGAGTTCCCATTACAGAAATGGCTAAGAAAAAAATAAAAAATATCTGAGCTATCAGAGACTGCAGTGTCTGAGAGGTTGGATTAGATGAATTCTAAGCTACATTCCAAATTTTATCACTACCAAATGCTAACAAATCATCATAGTCATTGTCATCCTTATTATCTTAAGGAAGCATTATATTTATTATTACATGTCATGTTCATGTTAAATACTAATGTATATAAATTTAGGCAGAAAACTCAAATGAGCTAATTTGTTCCAGTCTCAGAACAGGTTCTATCATATACGGTAACTTTGAATGGCTCAATTCTCTGCTTCTTTTATTCTTTCTCTAATTATATGTCTGTTAAGCAAATAAGTACAGGCTTTAAACTGATGTGATGGCAAAACTGTGATGCAATCATAGCACCCTTAATGTTTATTCTTGACAACTTGAGTTTCTAGTGCATCACATGGTCTAGCAAGACATATATTTGCCATTTATTTGATTAATAAAAAGATGCATAGGAATCTTTTCTAAGGAAGAACAAATGTTGTAAAAGTATCTCCTGTTAATCTCTCCCAGCTCAGCAAAGAAACACCAACAACATCAGCACCTCCACAATAACTGCATTCCTTGCAAATGAGTGGTTATAGTATTATGGTGAGAGGAGACTGGATTTGAAGTCAGAAGACATTTGGCTTATGAAAACTGTGAACAATTTCTTTCTGAGATGGGTTTAAATGGGAACTTACATTATCGACAGAATTTTCTAATATTCTGCCTGACAGGTTATCTCCTTAATTTTAAGTAATTTTAAAAAACAAACAAACAAAACACAGTCAAGACATTTGGTTGCTGCTTCTGCTAAGTTGCTTCAGTCGTGTCTGACTCTGTGCAACCCCATAGACGGCAGCCCACCAGGCTCGTCCATCCCTGGGATTCTCCAGGCAAGAACACTGGAGTGGGTTGCCATTTCCTTCTACAATGTAGGAAAGTGAAAAGTGAAAGTAAAGTCACTCAGTCATGTCCGACTCATAGCGACCCCATGGACTGCAGCCTACCAAGCTCCTCTGCCCATGGGGTTTTCCAGGCAAGAGTACTGGAGTGGGTTGCCATTTCCTTCTCTAAGACATTTGGTTACTATAACATAAATCTTTTCATAAAGTGTATATACATATATATACATATATATTACTGTGTATATTGTAAAATTATTTTCTTAAATGTAAAAAATACACAAAAGGCACTTAAATATTTTTGAAAGAACAGATAAGATCACTTCTTAGTTGTTCACTAAAATAATAACTGCAGTCTCCTCTAACTGACTTTCAAAACTAGTGGACAAATACATGGATATAGAAAACAATACATTGTTTAACAACTCCAATACTTTGGCCATCCGATGCAAAGAACTGAGTCATTGGAAAGACTGGGAAAGATTGAAGGCAGAAGGAGAAGGAGACGACAGAGGATGAGATGGTTGGATGGTATCACTGACTCGATGGACATGAATCAAGTAAGCTCAGGCAGTTGGTGATGGAAAGGGAAGCCTGCTGTGCTGCAGTCCATGGGGTCACAAAGTGTCAGACATGACCAAGCAACTGAACTGAACTTATACTTACAACGTACAGAATCTTAGAAGTGGATTGTATATTTCATTGGAAGTGGTCTATAATTTCCAGTTTTAGACATATGAACACGAACAAAACATTAAAATAGGACAATTAGCTGTCAACATGAACTATAAATCAAGAGAATAAACAGGCAAAATAAGTCATGCTGTGCTTAATCACTGAGTAATGTCTGACTCTTTGTGACCCCACGGACTGTAGCCCTCCAGGTTCCTCCATCCATAGGATTCTCCAGGCAAGAATACTAGAGTGGGTTGCCATGCCTTCCTCCAAGGGATCTTCCCAACCCAGGGATCAAACCCAGGTCTCCTGCATTGCAGGCGGACTCTTTACCAGCTGAGCCACAAGGGAAGACCATATAAGCCATAAAGAAGTTGTAGGTTGATAAATATGAAGCTGAAAGTACAGTCCTAAGCCATTATACTAGAATTATTTCTCAAAATAAAGTTTGAGAGACTATACCATCAGAAAGAAGCCAATGGCTTCTTTCAATACAAGTTTAAGCATAAGTTTTTATACAATATGTTGTTGGATATGATTAAAATTTTGTGTGCTCGTCATTGTATTAAAACCACAGGCAAAAGTTTTTCTAAGCCTCCAAATGCCACAATTTGAAGCCTGTAGAGTGAGGAATGTTTCAAGAGATGGTGGGTAGAAAAACAGAAATCAACATCAGCAGAAAAACCAAGGCTAATATTGAATCAAGACAGCAAGCAACTAACTTAAGAAAAATGAAAATGGAGAGATTTAAAAGAAACTGAACACAAATAAAAAAATAAATCACAATTTCGTGACAAACAACAGCACTATCTTGTGTTCACCTAGCCCATTTGATATAAACCAAAAATCTTGGTAGAAATTATTCCATTAATCCACACAACAACTGGTCTCTGATATGGATTAGAAACATATAGTATTACTCCTGTTTAACAGTTGTTAAAAGTTGCAATTTAAAAAGCAGTTCAGTGACTTTCTGAGTAAAATAAAAATGTAAGCAACCACAAATTTTAGTTTACAAATCTATTTCCTATTACGTGTATTAAGGATATGAAAGGTTTTAAATTTCTTCCCCTATTCAGTTGACTTAATACTTCACTATTTGCTAGTGTTGCAAATAGTGCGACACTAGCAAATAACAAATAAAGTTTATTTTCAAACAACAGCAAAGCTTCCAGTGGAAACCATTATTTCTGTTTAACTTCTGAGGAGTTAAGAGTAAACATACAAAAGAGACATAAGCAAGGATGCTATCACCATAAGCTTGGAACATCCAGTAAACAAAATACATTACTTTTCAGCTCTTTTGAAAGGAAAATATGTATTATACATCTAAACATCAAACAGATGGAATAATATATACTGATTTGTGACGATAATTTAAAATATTCCCCTAACACCATTTTTCATATTAGACCTTCACTGAAGGAGAACACTAGCATCAACCACACTACTATAATAAAAGTCAGTGATTTCCTCTCAAGGCAGTAAGGAAGTGTTACTTTACTTCACTGTGGTCATCACAGGCACATCCAAGGTAGCCATTTCTTAAAAGTCATGCTGTAAAACTAAGTTAAAAACATAAGCAACCAACTTGTGTAATGACTGCTGGCCTCAGGGTAACTCCATGATAGATAGATATGATAGATGACACAGATAGATTAAAAGATGAATGTCTTCTTTTGATTATGTTGAGTAATTGATGCTTGTTAGATGAAAAACTATGATTTGTATTATTATTTTTTCAGCATCAGCAGAAGGGAAACAGGAAAGTCTTAGCAGGGCAAGTTCAGCCTATATGTTAAGGATTCCTGAGTCTGCAAAGAACAATGCTCTCCAGTAATTATTAGCACAGAGAAGATGTTTCTAGTTTTCCCAAACTTTATAACACACAGTTATAATCATCATGCTTCAAATGAAAACATTCTTGAACCATCTTAAACTATCTGGCTTCTAAGCCATCCTGCCTGTTGACATCCAAAAATCAATGTTATCAGTGTCTCTTCTAGTGGGAGGATTACTTTAACAGGGGTATCTCCACAGTCATCCTTCGCACACCTGGTCACAGGAATGCATGATTTACACAGCTGCACAGTTGGGGTTTGTGTTGAAAGAGATTTTAGCAGATGAGGCATAAAATTTGAAAATATGCAGCCAGGGAGATGGGAGGTATGAAACCCTCTGTTCTGCAAACGTTAGTCTTTTTCAGATTTTTTCAGTCTTTCCAGCTAAATAGAGAAGTGACAACTCTCTGTAAGAGTTTATGCAGATGCTGAAAGATAAATAGATTAGCTATTACTAGCTGGCATAAATGCTTAGCATTTAGATATTTCATTATATGTAACAGAATTGAGTAAACACATTGGCCAGGGTAATATTGGACAACAGAAGATACAAATACGAATGCCGGCACGTGAAAACATATTAAGGACAGATTTAGAAAAGATAAACAAAGGTACAAGAGCTATTTTGATTTATTTTTTAAATGGTTTCCATTTTAACAAGCAGTAGTTTTAAATGGATGAATGATGCAGCAGTTATAAAGTATTAGGATATCTGTCAGGGCTACTATTCTCTTCTGCGGTACCATATTAGCTTATTAGGTTGTGGACAAAATTCAGCTTCTTGTGGTTGTAGAACTGAAGTCCTTGTTTTCTTAACACATTAATTTCTTCAAATTTAAGCAAAGAATCATTGAATTCTTCTTGTGCTTTGGATTTCTCTAAATTCCCTTTCTGCCTTGCCTTGTGCTTTTAAGGGATCATGTGATTATATTGGACCTCTGCTTCTGGTTAATCTTCTTTCGAATTCAATTGATTAGGAAATTTAACTACAACTACAAAGTTCTTTTTGACATGTTAAATAATATATTCACAGTCAAATGATCAGAATGTAGAATCCTGTTGGGAGCTAAATTCGCTTGCCTGAAATTTCGTCTATTATATAATTATTTTAAACATAAGTAGACTTAGATTATTATTCCTAAATATGACAATATAGCCATTATTCACATTACATTTTAGTGTGAGTTTGGTAAGAATCTTAACTTTTAAGAACTGAAATTTGCATTAAGGAATAAGAACTGTGGCCATGAAAAGAAATATACAGGACAAAAGTCTGATTTTATAGCATGCAGTATTTCCCAGGGGAAAACTAAAGACCGGCCTGAGTGGAATACTGAAATGTGGCATTCTTGAAAAGGATGCTAGAAGAAAGTAGAAAGAAATAGAAGAATGAGTGGGACAGAGACAGTGAAGAACCAGAAAACAGTTTTCCCATGGGTTGTGAAAGATAGTAATGAGCTAAGTAAGTTAACCAGACCCTAGCCCTAGATGTCCCTCCTCTTTCTTCAATAACTCAAACACCACACACACACACACACACACCCCTAAATAGAAACAGAGGTACAAGAAAAGATTCCAATAAGTTTCTGCAGTTGAGAAACATTTCTTTTCCTTGGAGCATCATATAGTGTTTTCATAAACAACTGCAGAGTTGGAGTTGAGGAAAAGAGACATTTAGAATGAGGGAAGCAACAATATACAACTATTTCTATTCATTTTAAAATGCCCCTTAACTTCCAGGAATAACTTTGTCTATTCAATTATTGTAATGTATATTTAAAGAAAGAAAGCATTTTCTCTTGGAACAAATATTAAGTTCACAATAATCCAATCATAACCTTAACAGGGTGAAAAACCAATCTCTGCTTCACTTCACTGCACTATAGTATTTAATCTTTTTCTATTGATAGTTAGTGCATGCAATTTTCATTAGAAGAGCTTTAAACATCTAAAGTAACATTTGGAGGCAGCAGCAGATTCACAGCAGCTCTTTAATATTTGGTCACTTTATAATTAGATTATAACTTTACAAGGAAGCATATACAAGACACTGGGTCACAGTTTTAAAGTTATAAAACCAATAAAATCATCCAGGGTGCATTATTATTTTGAGATGACTTATAAGCAATTTTATTTTACTGCCAAAACATTTTTATCATTTCTTTCCCAAAGACAAATCTGTTCAGTTCGATTTGTGTCTGGCTTTGCATTTAATCATGTTTGCACGATTTTTTTTTTGAGTTTACAATTAATTCTCTTTACATTTATGTAACACTATTCAAAACTTTTTCCCCAAAAATTTGTTCTAGTGGATGACTGCTTATTATAATTTTGTAATGTTGTAATTATTATATATACATAGTGCTCTGAGGATCCTGACAGAAGATTTTTTTATAATTTTATTTTTTTATTGCTCAAACAATTGCAAATAACATATTCATAAAGTCTAAAACATGTATACATAACCCAGATTCAAATGCTGTTCAGAAACCCACTAGATCAGGAATATTTTAGGTAAACGTAAAATTAGCATATTACATACTACTGGTCAAACTGCATCTGATGTGCCCCTGAATTTAGTCACCTTCCTTTAAATGATTAATAGATCAGGCATTTGCACATCAACACAGAAAACAGCAATGGATAAGTGAGGTAAAAAAGGTATGGATAGTTTGCTTTGTGCAGTGATGGTATTCTAAGGTAAGTAAAGAAAATAGAAGTTTTAGGAAAACAATGAGTATGCGAATCAGGAACTCGGTAACAGTTCTTGTAATAATTGAATTGATCAACATATTATTTAAGCTCTACGAATTTTGTTAGCATGTATGAGAAAGTTAGGCTAAGCTAGAGTTACAGCATTGTGCTTTTCAGTTCTGAAAATATAGGAGTCTATGGATTGAAGTGTGTTCTCCGTGTCCTAAAACTATCATTTGATTTTAAGACAGGTAACTTGGCAGAAAAATGAACTCTTATAACACACTGGAGTGATTTAAAGGAAGACCATACACAATAATGGTTGATAATGCGAACTTCAAGTTTATCTTTCTGCCATAAGTTAACTTTCTGCCCTGAGTAGTTTGATTAACATCACTGCTTCATTCTAGCAGTTCAGTTCAGTCACTCAGTTGAGTCCAACTCTTTGCGACCCCATGGACTGCAGCATGCCAGGCCTCCTTGTCCATCACTAACTCCTGAAGTTTACTCAAACTCATATCCATTGAGTAGGTGATGCTATCTATCCATCTCACCCTCTATTGTCCCCTTCTCATCCTGCCCTCAATCTTTCCCAGCATCAGGGTCTTTTCCAGTAGTCAGTTATTTGCATCAGGTGGCCAAAGTATTGGAGCTTCAGCATCAGCATCAATCCTTCCAATGAATATTCAGGACTAACTTCCTTTAGGATGGACAGGTTGGATCTCCTTGAAGTCCAAGGGACTCTCAAAAGTCTTCTCCAACACCACAATTCAAAAACATCAATTCTTCAGTGCTCAGCTTTCTTTACAGTCCAGCTCTCACATCCATACGTGACTACTGAAAAAACCATAGCTTTGACTAGACAGAACTTTGTTGGCAAATAATGTCTCTGCTTTTTAATATGCTGTCTAGGTTGGTCATAACTTTTTTTTTTCCAAAGAGCAACCATCTTTTAATTTCATGGCTTCAGTCACCATCTGCAGTGATTTTGGAGCCCAAGCTTCATTCTATACTAGTGGAAATATTTTGAGATAATTAATAAGCATATTTGTTATTTAAAATAAGAACATCAAGAAATGATAACTGGAAAGAATATTAAACATTTATGCTATTAGTTCATGAATCCTGATAGGAGGATGAACATAATCAACAAACTAGTTCTGACATGTGAGAAACTTGAAAAATGAGAGACACAGAAAAAAAAAAGAGAGAGAGAGAGAGAAGTTTAGGAAAATTCACCCTCCACAAGATAATTCATTTGCCAAATTGGTCAAGGAGTGAGTATCAATAAATCCTTATGGCGTGCAAGCGTGCTGAGTCACTTCAGTCATGTGCAATTCTATGTGACCACATGGAATGTAGCCTGTCAGGCTTCTTTGTCCATGGTGATTCTCCAGGCAAGAATACTGGAGTGGGTTGCTATGTAGGACTTCCCTGGTGGCTCAGACGGTAAAGCGTCTGTCTACAATATGGGAGACCTGGGTTCCATCCCTGGGTTAGGAAGATCCGCTGGAGAAGGAAATGGCAATCCACTCCAGCACTATTGCCTGGAAAATCCCATGGACAGAGGAGCCTGGTAGGCTACAGTCCATGGGGTTACAAAGAGTTGGACACGACTGAGTGACTTCAGTTTCCTTTCCTTTCCTTTCCTTCCAGGGGATCTTCCTGACCCAGGGAGTGATCTCATGTCTCTTATGTCTCCTACATTGCTGAGTTCTTTTCCACTAATGCCACCTGGGAAGCCCAGTTTCTTCTTATTAGTAGTTTTAAGTCCCTAGGAGAACTCCTTTATGTGTTTCTGGTTCAGACAGTGAACTCTGCATATCTGTCTTTTCTTCCTCCTTAACAAAAACCCACTGAAATGGCAGATATATATATTAAAAAATACATTGTGAACAGGAGAACCAGTAGATATAATCTTCATAACAGATGAAATAAAGAAAGCTATAGTCCACAAAAAAGAGCAAATGAAAATAACAGACATGAGAGCAATGATCTTTAGTGGGCTTGAAAACATTCAGGGGTACAAGCCTAATGACAGTGTTACATTGTGCAGAATTCTGAATGGGACAGAAAACATTTAACTAATTTAAAGACTTTGTAAGTAATTGCAGAACCAGGCTGCTTTATGCAAGCTGTCCGCATATAAGCCCTGCATTGGCAGAGACACTGCCTACTTTCAGACATAACTAAAGAACTCTCAAAAGAAAGTGAACACTGTCTTGGGGAGCACTAGGGATTCTAGCACTGGTGTTTGTATGTCAGATATTTTCTACTTTTTATTTAATTCAATTTTATTCATTTATTTTTGGAGATTAGAGTAAAAGCTAGCTTTTATATTTGCTTCCTATTCACATATTATTAATGGAAATGCTGAGAATCAGCCCTCCCATCCAAAGGAGAAACAATTTGGGAAACTAATTTACACAAAGGTTGAAGAAGTCAGTGTCAGTCCTGTAAAATGAGAAACTGTTGAAGATGTGCCTCAGCCTATGTGATGTAATATCAGTGAAAGAGGAGGCATAATCTACAAGTGTAAAAAAAGAATTCTAGGATGACAACTGTGCAACTTACAAAGAAATTAATAAAATTAGTGTTAAGTTTGTCCAACATTTTTTCTGTTTTTCCAGCATGTAAAATGAAAGTCGCTCAGTCATGTCCAACTCTTTTTGACCCCAAGGACTGTAGACTGCAAGGCTTCTCTGTCCATGGAATTCTCCAGCCAAGAATACTGGAGTGGTAGCCCTCACTTTCTCCAGGGGATCTTCCCAACCCTGGGATTAAACCTAGGTCTCTTGCATTGTAGGCAGGTTCTTTATGGTCTGAGTCACCAGGGATATGAACCTCCTATTTCATTTGTGAAATATGTTAATATGTTACCATTGGGGGAACATAGTAACAAATCAACAACTCTACAGGGCATTCCATTGGCGGTGATATGGTACCCACTATCCAGAAGCAGTAACGTCACTGTTGCCATGTTGTCTGATGGTATTTGAGTTAGCATCAGTGCCCAGTTGATACTACAGCATCTCTCCAACCATTGCACTGTAGTGACACTGGCTATAGTCCTGGCTTTTAGTGTGGGCTTATAATGTCCATACACGTTTCTCAGGAATTTTCTCTTGTCTCTGTAACAATATGATTATTGTAAATATTGACAAGATAACTCTATACTTCATATAGAAAGGAAAGCAAACTAGAAAAACAAAAAGTTGTTTTTTTAAGCAGCAAAGTTGAAAGATTTACACTATCTGATATAAAGCTTCAAAGATCACAGCACCATATCACTGAAAAGATGAACATGTCGATCAATGGGAGAAAATATTCAGAAATAGAGAAACACAACTATGGTCAATTGATTTTTGTCAAATATGCAAAGGCAAGCCAATGCTTAAAACAAATTTTTTAAACAAAATTTGATGAATTGCTTCATATCTGCACTCAAAAGAAGAAGGAAAAAATAAAGCTTTGACCAGACCTCTCACCTTATATATTGGGTTGGCTAAATATTTCATTTGTTTTTAAAGTAAAAATAAAAGACAGATTTTTCATTTTCATCAAGAACTTTATAGAACAATGTATTCACCATTTTGTTCTACTACCTTCTGCCATTGTCAGGCGAATTCATAATTTTATCTTCCCCAAACTTTTTATTTGTTTTGAGCAAAGAACTGTTCCAGGTGCCTTTTATAGTCTTCTAGAGAACTGAATTTTTTTTCCATGAAGAGGATTTTATAATCGAAGTGAATGGAAAACCCAAAGGTGCAGTGTGTGGTGCATATGGTGGATGAATCCAAATTTCCCAGGCAAGCTGTAACCATTTTTCACCTGGTCATCAAAGAGACATGTGGTCTCACATTATCCTGATAGCAATACTTGGAATTAATCATTTGGTTTTCCAGAATGGCTCATAATAGAGGACTCCCTTCCAATCCCACGATACACACAACAACATCTTCTTTGGATGAAGACAGGTTTTTGGTGTGGTTGGTTCATTTCCCTTGCTCCACAATTTCTTCCATTCCATATTATTGTACGGTATCCACTTTCATCACTTGTCATGGTTTGTTTTTTAAAAGTGGAATGGTTTCATTAAGTTTCAGTAGAAAATTACATATGGAAATACAGTCAAGAAGATTTTTTTTGTTTAACTTATGTGAAACCCAAATATCAAAGTGATTAACTTAATCACGCTCATTTGAAGATTTTCAACAATTAATATGTATATTTTGAGTATGTCAGCTATCTCCTATGTGGTATTAACAATGATTCTTCTCAACTTACTGTCTCAATTTGATTCCTATCAACTTTAACTGGTCTACCTGACCACAGAGCACCATTCAGTGAGATACCTCCAGTACTAAACTTCTCAAACCACTTTTGACACAACTGATCAGTTGCAGTACCTTCTCCATACACTGCACAAATCTTTGTGTATGTGTGTGTGTTTCAGTTGCATTTTTACCCTTCTTGAACTCATAACGCATATCAAGCCAAAAATGTTTTCTTTCATCTTCAATATTAAAATGGCTACACAAAAAATTCACCAGTTTTTGATAAGCATTTTTAACTCATGCTTATATGACATCTGTCATAATACAATCTAACAAAATTGTTTTGAATGAAACTAAACACAACTATGTGCTACTTGAGTCATCTCATGGGGCAAAAGAAAATGAACATTATGGCCAACCCAATAATAGTTAACTCAAAACAGATCATAAATGTATAAAATGTAAAGTTTTAAAACTTATAAAGGAAAACGTAGAAGATCATTTTTATGACCTTTGGAATAGACAAGGGATTCTTATATGGAATATCAAAAGCATGATCCCCCAAAGAAAATATTGATAGAAGATATATAAAAAATATAAAGGTACTGTGATTCATATAGTGGAATACTATTTAACCATTAAAAAGATTGAAATCTTATTCAACAGTATGGATGAATCTTGAGGGTATTATGCTAAGTGAAATAAGTCAGACTAAGAAAGACAAACACTGTTTATTTTCACTTATATGTGGAATTTAACAAAGCCATGCTATAGATAGAGAGAATAAATTGGTGGTTGACAGAGGTGGTAGGTGAGGGAGTGGATGAAGTAAATGAAGGGATCAAAATGTACAAACTTCCAGTTATAAAATAAATAAATCAGGGGATAAAATATACACCATAGTGACTAGAGTTAATAATATTTTACTTAGAAAATAGAAAGTGCATATTGTAATTAAGAGCCATACATAAAATCCCCTGCAAAATTTCACAAAGGTAAAAATCTTTGAAGTATATAATACATTTTTCTTAAATGGCAACCCACTCCAGTATTCTTGCCTAAAGAATCCCATGGATGGAGCAGCTTGGTGGGCTACAGTCCATGGGTCACAAAGAGTCGGACACAACTGAGCGACTTCACTTTCACTTAGCAATACTAATAAAATTAATGACTCCTGAAAAAAAAGTAAACATACTTATCATATGACCCAACAATCTTCCTCCTAAGCATATACCCAAGGAACTAATACTTATGTTCAAAAAAATCCTGTACATGAATGTTCTCAGTAGTTTTAATCATGTGCTCTAAAAACTGGGAACAACCTAAACACCCTTTGACTGATGAAAGGATAAACAAACTTTGGTAAATTCATACAGTGCAATAATACATAGCAATAAGAAGGTGTAAATTATTGATACAAGCAAAAATATACACACTGAAGAGTAAATGTGAAAATGTTAGTTGCTCAGTCATGTCCAAATCTTTGTGACCCCATGGTTCTGGCGTATTATAAGGGAAAGATGCTGGGTTAAAAGGTTATGTTCTTCCTGATTTCATTTGTATGACATACTGGAAAAGGCAAAACTACAGAGAATGAAGTTAAGTGGTAGATGTCAAATTTTAGGGATGAGGAAAGGGGTTGATTAATAAGGGCACTTGGGGAATATTCCGGATGATAGAATCGCCCTATATCTTGCTCATTTTGGTAGTTACACAACTCTGTGTATCTGTCAAAACTCAAACAAATATATCAAAACTGAAATCAAGTAGAACCCTTCAGGACCCTCCCAAGTGTGAAGACTCCTCCACGTCCCCTGCTTTTGTTAATAGAAAAGCTAAAGTGTCTCAGACCTCTTCACAAAAGAGTATGTACAAACAGTTAATGATGATTTGCACGATAGTCACAGAATCTTTCTGTCTGGTGCACATTCCTGACTTGTTTTATAGACACTCTAACTGTCATCAGAAGGAAAAAAACTAATCCTATGATGACCAGACTGTAGCCATGGCAAATATAAGCTGCTCCATCTTGAGCAGTACTGAATCTATGGATATCACAATCCTAAAAGCAGGCCTCAAGAGAACAGGAATAATAAACACTATCGCTCATAATAATGTGTATCTTTGTGGACAATCAAAATAATTACAGCTTGTTCTATAGGTATATATAAATAGTTAACTAAAATTGTTAGCAAAGAGACACTACAGACCCATATCAACCCACTCTAAGAATGTGGTGCCCTGTGTCAACATGAAGAAGTTACATAGGTAGACTTTTACTCATAATCCAATGGAAATGGAATCATGTCTGAGTGTGGGGACTTGTAAGCAGCTTTGTGCATGCAGCAGCTTTCTCCAGAAGGCTCCTTTAAGGAACTAATACTTATGTTCAAAAAAATCCTGTACATGAATGTTCTCAGTAGTTTTAATCATGTGCTCTAAAAACTGGGAACAACCTAAACACCCTTTGACTGATGAAAGGATAAACAAACTTTGGTAAATTCATACAGTGCAATAATACATAGCAATAAGAAGGTGTAAATTATTGATACAAGCAAAAATATACACACTGAAGAGTAAATGTGAAAATGTTAGTTGCTCAGTCATGTCCAAATCTTTGTGACCCCATGGTTCTGGCGTATTATAAGGGAAAGATGCTGGGTTAAAAGGTTATGTTCTTCCTGATTTCATTTGTATGACATACTGGAAAAGGCAAAACTATAGAGAATGAAGTTAAGTGGTAGATGTCAAATTTTAGGGATGAGGAAAGGGGTTGATTAATAAGGGCACTTGGGGAATATTCCGGATGATAGAATCGCCCTATATCTTGCTCATTTTGGTAGTTACACAACTCTGTGTATCTGTCAAAACTCAAACAAATATATCAAAACTGAAATCAAGTAGAACCCTTCAGGACCCTCCCAAGTGTGAAGACTCCTCCACGTCCCCTGCTTTTGTTAATAGAAAAGCTAAAGTGTCTCAGACCTCTTCACAAAAGAGTATGTACAAACAGTTAATGATGATTTGCACGATAGTCACAGAATCTTTCTGTCTGGTGCACATTCCTGACTTGTTTTATAGACACTCTAACTGTCATCAGAAGGAAAAAAACTAATCCTATGATGACCAGACTGTAGCCATGGCAAATATAAGCTGCTCCATCTTGAGCAGTACTGAATTATGGATATCACAATCCTAAAAGCAGGCCTCAAGAGAACAGGAATAATAAACACTATCGCTCATAATAATGTGTATCTTTGTGGACAATCAAAATAATTACAGCTTGTTCTATAGGTATATATAAATAGTTAACTAAAATTGTTAGCAAAGAGACACTACAGACCCATATCAACCCACTCTAAGAATGTGGTGCCCTGTGTCAACATGAAGAAGTTACATAGGTAGACTTTTACTCATAATCCAATGGAAATGGAATCATGTCTGAGTGTGGGGACTTGTAAGCAGCTTTGTGCATGCAGCAGCTTTCTCCAGAAGGCTCCTTTCATCTCATCACTTTAGCAAAACTACATATTTACCAACCTTTATACCAGATGCCCCATGCTTAACTGACCTCCAGCCCACGCACAACTTTCAAATCTTTTGATAACAGCATACCTTGCCTCACCTGTTGATTCCTTTTTTCAAATTAAGTAGAAATGAAGAATAAATAATTAACCGATGACTAGATCTTTTTCCCTAGTTTCTTCCTTTGGCAATCTCACAAGCAGATGGTGAGAACAAACTAGCATCTAAAGATCACAGGGAGTCAACAAACCTGCACATGGTGGGAATCAGCAAAAAATCCAACCCCCTAACTCAGGGATTAACTGAGATTACTCCCATTTTTCCCTTTAAAAATTTCCATGGTAAAATCATTAGAGCTGGTTCTGGACAGGACACGATTCTGCCTTCTCCCTAGATTGCCACCTAAATAAAGCAGTCTTTCTGTTCCTACCAGCACTTGTCTCTTGAGTGTTGACTTTTGAATAGTGAGCAGCCAAACCTGAGTTTGGTAATAGAATGAATGAATTTTACTTTACAAAAACTGAAAATGCGTAGGTAAAAATTAACAGGAAAATTTTTAAATATACTACTTAAATTTTTTAACATTATCAATGATAAAATTGGAAAGCAACAAAACTGTTGAGGAAATACCATAATGTCAAAAGATGTTTATGTTTCATTTATAAAGAGAAACAATAATATACCCATATTATTTA